>OY390709.1:16843907-17093664 GCA_959613345.1 Tolmerus cingulatus | reverse complement strand
GGGTCCGCCATTTTTAATTTTCAAACTTTGATAGTAAATTCGAAATTACTTCAAAATATCCATAGTACTACTTTTCATTTCAATTCCCTGAAGTTCGAAAGTTAGTCTACGCCATATTGAATCCGCCACATCTCACTGCAAATTTCGAACATGTATTCTCAAGAAGGGTGTCCAAAACCCCCAAACACCAATTTTATGGCAATCTCTTCATATTTCAAATTTTTGCCATCATATTAGGTCCACCATTTTGGAATTCGTGAATAAAAACTAGCCTTTATTTTGGGCCAGAATATGTGGTACTTTCAACCAAAAAATGAATAAGCTCGGATTCAGCGTTTAGGCGTGACGGGCTACCCAGTTTTACCCGATGTACCAACATTTTGGCCGCCATCTTGAATCCGCCATCTTGAATTTCCAAATTTCGAAAAGAGATTCGCAATAAGGACAACTGAGAACCCCCAAATACCAATTTCCATGCCAATCTGTTGATATTTTCAATTTTGGACCGCCATCTGGGGTCCGCCATTTTGAAAATCATGAATAAAAAGAAGCCCATATGTTGGGCCGAAATATGGTAGTACCTTTATCCAAAAAATGAAAATGATTGGATTCACCGTTTAAGCGTGATGGATTACCTAGTGTTCAAACATTTTAGGCGCCATATTGATTCCGCCATTTCGAATTTCCAAATTCGAACGTAGATTCGCAATAAAGACATCCAAAAGCACCCATAGTACCAAGTTTCATGGAAATCGCTTGATATTTTCAATTTCTGGCCGCCATTTTGGGTCCGCCATTTTGAAACTGCGAATAAAAAATAGCCTATATTTTGGGCCGGAATATTTAGTACCTTCACCCAAGAAATGAAGATCATTGGACTCGGCGTTTAGGCGTGATTGAGCAACAAACAAACCAACATTCGATTTTATATAAGTATATACATACATGATGATTATACTCAACTGGAAATTTGACAACTAAGTAAAGTTAAGTTATATAACGCTTCCCCACAGTTTACATGATTCTCGTGTTTTTAGTTCTTTGGAAACTTTGTCTTTTGGATTTGTAATTTATATTCAGAAAAATTACAATTTATATTAAGTGAAGTCCCTAATAAAAGCAGCATTCGATGTTATTTATGTTTTCAGCTTTTCTTGAATCACCGGAACCCTGTCTTACAAATTGGTTTAAAAATTTCTCAGTGTTAGACACTTAAGACGTAGCATACTAGGTATATTGCCAAACTACAATAATGGATTGTCAACTTGAACAAGTTGTTTAATTAACGTCAATTTTTTTCATTGTAATACGCCTAGATTTTTGTGGTTTTTTCTTCCCCCTTTTTCGATCCTTCATCTTTTCTTAAGCCTTCAAGGACCTGTGAGGCATTCGATAAACAAAATTCCGGATGGATCTTTTCAACTCTTCCTGAAGGGAGCGCACACAAATTCCCGCTGTGCTTTGAACACAGGCCGAGTCCGCGAATCCTACCTTATCCGACGGGCTAGTTCGTGCTGCCAGCTAGGCGGTCCTGGGAGTCTGCTTCCAAGCAGCTCCCTGCATTTCGTCCAACAGACTGAACGTCATCACCCTTGGTTGGATTCGGTCGTTAAACCAAGCCTAACATTCCATTTCCATCCATTCATCTATTAAAAGTTGAGATAGTAGCTCTTCTTTTTTGGATCGCTAAAAAATTCATCCACTCTAAAAGCTATTTCTAGATTACGTTATTTTTATTTGGGTCAGTAGCTAACTGCTGAAGATTCCTAACTTTTTTCTAATGAGATAGAATTTTGTTTAGTCTTTTCCTTCTCACGGGTGCTTCTGCAAAGTGATTATGTTACTTATAAGGATTCTTTTGCGTTGGTGAAAGAGACAAGTTAAAAGCTCACATATACTCATCGAATTTATCTGTACCCTCTTAAGGAAATCTAAAAAAAGTAACCTTTCGATCATTTTTTCAGAAACTTTACAATCAGGCATGTACCAAACAAATCTGCGCACCTTTTTACCTGATATTATCTCCAAAAAATGAAACAAATTAAAAAAAGTAAAATTTTCCAATAAAAATTTTCACATTAAAACTAAAATATTTCAAATAAAATCACAAACATTTAAATTCTATTATTTTAACTGCAACAAAACAAAATTTATTATTTAGTTACAGAAGTAATTATTTTAAATCCACCGATGAAAATTATTTTGAGAAAATGCAAAAAGCACACAAAAACGTTGTAGAATATGCATAATTAATTAATATTATAAATAAGTAAAATATGTAGAATCTACATAATATCAATGACTAGAAGCAAAGAACTTAGAATACAATCTACCGCAAGAAATATAAGCTCTTTGCTAGAAGTATTGGTAATACTTTTGAATATCGTAAAGACATTGAACTCTAGAATAAACTACGATAACCAGGTAGTAGGTCATAGTGTAAATACTAGTAGTCAGTTGAGAGTAGCCACATAAAGTATTACAACCTAGAGTTAGTGAATTTGTGAGGTAAAAACCTAAGAAGTCAAATCTGGCTTTGTTTGGATCATCCTTCGAAAACATCAAATTCATATATGACGTGTGCCAAGACCAAAATAACCATTAAGAGAATGGCATAAATTCACAGAGAATATGCAATATTTATATGCATACATATTTGACGTTCCCGTTCAACCAGGTGATACTTGAAATTAAAGAAATCAAGATATGTACAATACGTTTTTAAAATTTCTACTTTACTAGGAAAATTTCATTATTCGTGTCTTACCTTTAAATTGAAGTAAGGGCATTATCTGTGCGTTGTAATTGGAAATATAAATTCAATATGTACTTCTTTTTGTTTGAACTATTGTAACTTTTAACTGTCTACATTTTGGTTTGCAGACGATATGTGAAGAAAATGACATAGACAAATTAATTTCGCAATTTACTACTCAAGAGGAGGAAAATTTTGCACTTTTCAATTATGTTAATGAACTAAGCCACGAAGTTGAAGTGCTTAACGATGTTGTCCAAAAAATTAATGACGAAATAGGTAAGTAGTATGTATTTCAAAATCAATGTGGGCTGTTGTTAGTATGTTTTAGGAAAGCAAAAAATAGATCAATCTGTCAATGAGCAAAAGAGACAAGAAGAAAATAAGGGCAATTTAGAGAGAGAGCTTTCCCTAAAAGAATTGAAAATGAAAAACGCTTGCAACCAAAGGCAAAAATTTGATGAAAAATTGCAGAGACTTCTTGAAGGAATTGAAAAACTTTTTAGGTAAGAGTTCGCATGTGATGATTATTTTGTCCTCCGATTTTCTTTGTGATTCGGATATTCCTTTTATTTTGTTAAGAAAAGTTACTTTTCATGTAAATAAACATCCATTCAATACTAGATAAACCAAACAATCCACTTCCCTTTTTCACACCGACTTCAAAAATTTAGGAAAGTTTGGTATTTAATGCTGAAAGTAGTAGCGGAGAACTTTTATAATAATTATTTTATACTTTTTAGGGCTTGGGTTTTAGAATCGGTTTTATTGTATTTATTTTTGATTTCATTCATTTTAATGTCATATTTTTTTCATTGCTTTCATCAATATTTACCTTGGAGGAACAAATGAATATGGAGTGGCAATAAACCGAAATAAGTGAAGCTATTTCAAAGATGTGGAAGTAAAATTACTAGCCCATAGACATCAGTCAGTACAGGCGTAAAAGTGTTGTTGGTACTGTGGAGGGGCAGGCGAATTAATCTCTTGCAGCCACTTGTTTCGCGTATGGACTTCGCTCGGGAACCTAAAACCCAATAAAAACAAAGTATTAAGTAAAGTACTGTTTCTATCAATATATAAATTGAGGCCCCCCCCCCCCCCACCCCCGCCCAATTTTTATGGCTACGTTTTTGTTGCGTTCTTTGGGAGGGAAACTTATTTCATTTAAGAATGAATTTTTAGGTAAAATTCAATCATTTTCACAATTCTTGTCAAATCAAATTACTAAGTATAATTTTCCTAAATGCTTACCTGTGAAAAGTAATCCCATCCCATTTTACCTATGAACTTCGGATTTTTGCAGTGAAGCACAAAACAAATTTTAGGCATTTTTTCTTAGTTTTTTCTATAAAAGAGGCAATAATAGATGGCCACGTTTCACAAATTAAAACAATTTCAAATCATCAAAATTACACTTTAGAACTTACATTTAATGGAAATAAAACACAAAACAAGCATAAAATTACCTTTTTGCTCGTTTACTTACTGCAATTGACAAATCTAAATTCCCCGCTCGTTCGTTGAGTGTCGTCATCCCTTTTTGACATTCGTCATACCTATTTTTGGCTTCACTCACGTACAGGGATTTTATACGGATTTGCCATTCCATATTCATTCATTCCTCCGAGATATTTAAATACTAACAAAAAACCGACATTTTGAATCCACACAATCGGGTCCCGAATGCACAATCAAACAACGCCCGATAGTCATTTTGTTTATGAATTCCAGGGCATTTATAATTTCTATTTCGATTTACATACATATGTACCTACCTTTGGCTTCTCAGGCTTTTCACACATGTCAATGTACCCCCGGAGAATCTTAGACTATCTGACAAAAAAAGAATTATTATTTCACGAATTCAATAGTTTTGCGCGAACAAACATGAAAAAAATTCATACGAGTCGAATTAATAACCTCTCCTTTCTTGAAAGTCGATTAAAAATGAGATAAAATTGTGGGCGAAATCTATGTCGCTTCCCCGTAAATTTCGGAGCAAAAAATTATTTTTAATTTTTTGGCATAATTTAAGATCAGACCCTTTGGTCGGATTCCAATGAAATGTGGCCTGCGCATTCCGTTGGGGCCGAAATGGAAGAATCCGAAAGAATTTTGCCGCGGCGGCCCATATTTTCGAAAATATTTAACTTTCAAATTTTGACCAACTGTCAAAAGTAAAAGTTAAATTTTTCCGAAATTAAACGCCACATTCCATTAAAATTCGACGCGGGGTCGCGGATCTGGGTGTTTGCACTGAACTCCTCACTTCACACACAATATCCTGCAAAAAAATTAATATTTTTAATTATAAAAATGCAAAAAGCATACCTTTTCTTTAACCTCGCTGCGTCAGCCGCTCACGACGTCCTTTCTTGACGCGGTTGTCACTACATTGTCAATTCTTTTTAGTTTCTTGCAGATGCCCACATTGTCATCCTGCGTTCGAAAAATGTGTTTCAGCTCCTTATCACTCAGAAAGAATTTTCGGCATTCTACGACATATTTTGCCTATTAGATTTGCAATTTTTGGCATTATAAATGTAATTAATAGTAGCAAGAGGTACAAAAACTACACAGGAATTTATTTGCATTATTTATTCTTCTCAGTTCTTCACTTACAAGTAAAGTGTCATATTCCGTCATATTTTTTAGTGGGTGCGAGTCCCACACACCAGGGTGAGGAAATCCTCCCCTGACGGTGCATAAAGCATTTTTCCTCCTGCTTAAAAAAAAAAAAAAAAAAAATATAAATGAATATGAATATACCTTTATAATTAAATCTATATATATGTATATATAGATAATTATAATCTATACAAACGTGTGTATGTATTATATATGTGTGTACGCACACACACACACACGCGCGCGCGTGTGTGTGTGTGTGTGCGTACACACATATATAATACATACACACGTTTGTATAGATTATAATTATCTATATATACATATATATAGATTTAATTATAAAGGTATATTCATATATGCATGTATTCTTATATAGGCGAATGTGCATATGTATTACATATGTGTATACGCACACACACACACACACACGCGCGCGCGCGTCAAGTCACATGTTCCTCCCTAGTCCTCCATGTTAACACTCAAATATCACTGTTAATCCAATGGCTTTCAATGTCCATCTCTATTTGATAAAGTTAAGTCAATTGTTTATTGCACATCTTTTCACAAAATTGTAATCAATATCTTTTCCATAACATAACTAATATATTGTTCTATGTTCACAGATTGGTTCATTGGGATGATGTTCCTATTCTAAATGTATTAGGATCAAAAAGTTTTCTTACTGTTTTTAATGTGAATTTATTTTTGGGAATAATTGCTAAAAGAATTAATATTATATCTTATAATTTAACAAAAGAAGAATCAACTCGAATTTTAGGAAAACGAGATAGAGTGCCGAAATTCAATGTTAAAGAACAAGCCAAAAATTAATTTCACCTTATTTAAATGATGATCAATGTTACTTTCAAAAATATTAGAACTGTTTGTTGAAGAAACCGAATAGCTCCAGAGCGCTCAACGAATTAGAATTTCAATCAAATGTATATGGGGCTGGCATTCGGTCCGTACGTACGTGGCGTGGCGTCAGTTTCAGTCGAGTAAATTACTTAAGAATATTTTTTAAAAACCTCTATATCGGAATAAAAAACGATGGCACGTCAAGCGCTTCGTATTTTTGGAATTTAATATAATTCATAAATATGTCTCATATATTTTAAAGATTTAATTATTTTGAATATATTTAGAAGTCGCTTTGCAGGTCACTGAAATTCTACTAGTTTTAAGCATTCTGTAAACTCCTAATTGATCCCTACCAGAGTTACTATATAGCGCATGTTCAAGTCAATTAATTTAAGTTTTATAACTGTAACAAGGTAGGCATTTTCCACAAGCTATGTAGACGTCACTTGACGCAAAGCTTTCGGGCATGGCACATGCAGGAATTATATTTCCGGGCTAGATTGTGGGAGCAACAAATACAGGAATCATATTTCGGCACAGGACGTAGCAATCATAGGAAATGCTTAGCTTGCATTTAACTAAATGTTTGTTCAAAATTATAAAAGCTGAAATTTATGTTGAATGAAACTAGTCTGCTTATTACCGTTATCAGAGAGTGTGCTTTCCAGAGATTTGGTGAAACGCTTAATCTCCTCCACATTAATTAAGGTGAAACACCTTAATTAAATCAAAAGTAGGAACAAAAGAGGTTCTTCTTCAACACCACATACTACTATATTATAGACTACACGCGTTTTCACTTCCCTGTTTTTCTTTTCTACTTACATTTTCCACACAATTACAATATTACTAGGTGGGTTCCCCGGTGTACAAATATTTGGCCATATTAGATCCGCCATTTTAATTTTCCAAAATTTTATAATAAATTCGAAATTACCTCAAAATATCCAAAGTCCTAATTTCCTGTAAATACTCAATTTTTGCTTGATTCTCATTAATTTTGTTTTAAATGGAGGAGTTATATATTTTTGAAAATTAGCATGTGTTGTATTTATACTTTAAAATAATACAAACATTTTCTTTTATTTTAATTGTTAAAAATGGCGGGTGTACACCAACTTCTTCCGGGAATGTCCCAGTGAGACGTCTCAATCTGCTGACATTGTAGCTTCGGTTCTATTGATATGAAAGTGAAAAACCAAATTTTTTTTTATTTATTGATGTCATAATTTCCAGATGAACCTAAAAATGAGTGAAAACAAGATTTTTTTCGTGAAATAAAACACTCGAAAAAAAAAATGAATTTTTTATCAAATTTTTCGACTGTTTTTGCTTCGGAAAAATTATTTGTTAAACAAATTTTCAAAAAATGTAGGTTCATATGATAAATAATGCTATTAAAAAGATATGTGCAAAATTTCAGGAAGATCGATCAATAACTTTTTGAGTTAATATCGTGTTAGCAAATTCTAAAAATATGGTTTTGAGAAAAACGCGTTTAAAGTTTAAATACTGGAAGATTGAATAATTATAGTGACTTACCAATTAATCAGCGATTCCAGCGCCGTATACTGGTCCTTCTGTAGCTTCGTATAACTCATTTTGTTCAGCAAGTTTCTGTTGATGTGTTTGACGAAATTGAAATTTTCAACAATACAAAGGCTAAAAGGTAAGGGAATTTAAGAGACAGGTAAAGAGAGTCGACCGCTTACTATGCCTGCGTCAGCGCTCGAACGCAAACAATAGAGGCGTCACGGTTAATACGCTATAATATAAGAAATAGTTGAAATCACATTCCAAAATTTTTGTGACATATTCTTAAAGGATCATACTAACATTTTATGACAAAACAAAAATAATTTTTGTCAAAATTTTACAGGTATCTCCACCCTTAAATTCGTTTGTCGTAGAGAAATTAATATAGCTTGTTTTTTTAACACGTTGACGGATACTTGCGTCTATAACCGTCAAAGCGAAGTTCACTATGTGGCATGACGGCAATAGCCGCCTAAAACGAAAAGTTCGTTTTTGGACACTGCGGCTATAGCGGCACAAATGTGCATTTACCGGCGTACAAGTAGAAGCCTAGTGTCTAATATTCTAAAAATTACAAAAACATATAGTGTTAATTTTCGAACTTTACTTGTTCCTACTGCCCGTCAATGTGTTAAACTTTAATCGAACACTTTCCCAAACGACTACCGCCCGCCAAATCGGACCTTCCGCTAACTAGCTCGAGCCTCCGGTCATTTCGAGACATAGTCGATGCACAATAAGACGCAGCGGTGGTCGTGGGGGGCCGTCGGCGGTAGGAGTCCTAGGAAATCGATGGCTACGCGTTTAAAAGGTGCTCCCACGTTTTAGAGCTGCAATGGGGCTTGGCTTCTTGGTTTCGCGCCTGTCTTTTGTTGGCAAAGCAGGCAAGTGTGAACGTAGGTCTTGATATCCTTACTTCACCCGGTCCAGTAGTATCGCTACCTAATCTTGCAGAGTGCCTTGTCTACTCCCAGATGTCCGCCTGCCGCGCTAATATGGCAGTGGGCCATAATTTCCTACCGCTTCTGCGCGGGGATTAGCATCTGCCTCGTCTGGGTGTTGTTCTGCTCGCAGATTTTTTACAGAACGTCATTCTCTAGGGATAGACTGTCGAACATTGCCTAGTAGGCCTTGGCGGTGAGATGCAGAGGGCTTACTTCTGCCCTAGGCGGTCTTTCTCCGTCTCTTAGCCATTGCTTCACTAAGCTGAGTATCGCATCTTGTTCCTGCAGCTCGTTCATGTTCTCGGCCACGATAGCGATACACTCCCTGCCTACATTCTGCTCTTGTCCTGTCTAGCGCAGTGCCGGCAGCACCTCTCCGCGCAAGGGCGTCGTGAGAGGGCATCGGCGTTTTTATGTTGCCGTCCTGGGCGACTTTGAACTTCGAAGTCGTAGGCTTCAAGTCTTTTCAGCCACCAGATGATCTATCCTTCCGGTTCCTCAAAATGTATGAGCCACATTAGCGAGGCCTGGTCCGTGCGAAGAAGGAAAGGCTGGAAGTGGTGCATGGCCTTCACCACAGCAAGGAGTTCCTTGCGTGTGGCGCAGTAATTCCTCTCCGGTTTGCTTAACGTCTTGCTGTAGTATTTGATCACTTTTTCCTGCCTATCTTGGAACTGAGAGAGTACCGCCCCCAAAACCAAATTACTGGCGTTTGTGTCGAGGATGAACCATTCTCGGTTGTTCGGCTGCGCCAGGATTGGGGCGGTAGTCAATCTCTTTTTAAGGTGTTGACAAAGCTGCTCACGCTGCTCGCTCTATAGGAATTTTTTGTTCTTTTTCGTGAGCTCGGTGAGAGGTGTTGCGAGCTCCGACAAATTTCTAACAAATCGCCGGTAATACGCGTACAGTCCCAGGAACGATTGCACCTCCGTCTTTTTGGTGTGAGTAGGCCAGCTTCTCACAGCCGCGATCTTATCTGGGTCGGTAGATAGGCCATCCTTGGTAACCACGTGCCCTAGGAATTTCACCGTGTTCTTACACAACTGGCATTAGGCGAGCGACACTTTTAAAATAGGCTTGCCGTAACCTTTAAAGGGCGAGTGCCACAACATGTCGTCAAATGTCTTGCCGAGGACGGTTATGTCGTCAAGGTAGACCAGGCACATTGTGTAGGACAGGCCGTCTAGGATACGGTCCATCAGCCGCTGGAAGGTGGCGGGGACGTTC
The DNA here is from genome assembly GCA_959613345.1 of Tolmerus cingulatus. Taxonomy (NCBI): domain Eukaryota; kingdom Metazoa; phylum Arthropoda; class Insecta; order Diptera; family Asilidae; genus Tolmerus; species Tolmerus cingulatus. The sequence continues at coordinate 17,083,707 of OY390709.1, read as the reverse complement.
GTCAAGCCAAACGGCATCACTACGAATTCGTAGAGGCCTTTACCGATGAAAAATGCTGTTTTATCCTTGTCTTTCTCTTTCAGCTCTGCCTGCCAGTACCCGGATTGCAGGTCGAGGGTACTGAACCACCTCGAGTCTCCTAGGGCGTCCAGTGTGAGGTCAATACAAGGGAGAGGGTGCTAGTCTTTTCTCGTGACCTCATTGAGTCGGTGGTAGTCAACGCAGAATTGCGTTGCTTTTTTTCGCATGAGGAGAACAGGGCCGCACTATTCCTATTTCCTGCACTTCTGTTAGGAGTTCTTCTGCAGCAGATCGACAGCTCCACGGCATTCTTTGTGGGAGTTGTTTAATCGGGTGTGATTTGCCCACCTCGATTTGATGCCGTTTAACAGATGTGCGCCCTAAATCACTGTTAGAGGTAGCGAAGGCGGACTTATGGTCCATTAGAGCTTTCCATAATTGTTCCCGTTGGGTGGTGTTTAGGGCCGGTACTGCGCACTCGAAAAGTTGAATTAACTCGGGTGGAGGGGGGGGGGGGGGGGGGGGGGGGTAGCCGACGAGTTCTCCTTACCCTGTTCTTCCGGACGTAACACCTGCGTGTTGTTGGGATCCTTACAACATGGTGGTCTTACGGTTTTAAACAAACTTTATTTGTTTCACTTTACACACCAGCGTACGTAATCATGTATATACAGTAGGTGGTCAATGAATTAGAAACACTCGAAGTTTTTTTAAAGTTTTTGGGTATTTGTGGAAATTTAAGGAAATAAGTAAAAATTATGTAAAATTGTCACTACATATTTATTATTCAGCTTCATCTTGTGTACATAGTGTATAAAAATTTAATATTTCGTTGCTCCCCCCTTAGCTTTAATTACTTCTTTTATTCTGTTTGGCATACTTCCAATACAACTGATGATCATTTCCTTAATTTCAGCGTCATTATTCCGTATATCTTCGATATTATTTTTCAAAATTTGAATGGTATTATTTGACCTCGAGTATACTTTAGATTTTAGGAAGGCCCAACAGTTCTCAATAGGACTGAGATCTGGAGAATTGCCTGGCCAAGGAAGAACATTAATATTTTTTGAGATGAAAAAATCATTAACGGATTTTGAGGTGTGGCATGGTGCGCCATCCTGCATAAACGTGTAGGAGGATCTGCCAGAAGCTAGAGAGTTCATATAAGGAAGAAGGATCGTTTCCAGGACACGTTTGTATTGCTCCGAGCGTAGCGTTCCCTTGACGAAATAAGGAGGACTGGGACCTTCTCCAGTAATGCAACTCCAAATCATTGTTCCCGGTGGACGTTTGATCGTTCTGACGAGTCAGTCTTCTTGAAAACGCTCATTGGGTGTTCGTCTAACAAAATAAGCTGCTTCCATGGCAGCTTCTAAACGGCATTTATCACGAAAGATGACCTAAACAAAAAAAAGAAATTACGAAAACGTGAAAAATTGGTATTTTTGACAAATATACGGGTCAACACTGAACCCTAATATTCCAATTTTTAATTACCTTTCTCCAATTATCAATGGTTAAGTTGTGATGAAGTTTAGCCCAAATTAATCGCTTCTTCTTCATTTTTTCCGTTTATTTCGGCTTCTTTGCCGGCCACCTGCATTTTAGAGAGGCCTCATAAAATCTTCTTCTGACTGTCATCGCTGATATATTCACTCCGTGTTCATTCAGCTCTCTAGTAAGTACTCGTACTGGTGCCCTGCGTTGTTGTGCACCCTTCCGAATAATTTCCCGGTAAGTTCTGGCAGAGGTTTTCCTTCTGCTCTTACAGTTTTCCCGTTTATTATGACCGGGAGACAAGCCAACTTCAATATTTTTTGAAATTCTGCTCACGGTGGCCGCCGAAACTTCAGTTCTCCTAGCTATTTCCCGAATAGAAAACTTTTGCAATCTTAACAATGTTGCAATCTTGATTTTATTCCCACTCGTTATGTCTTTTCGCCGTCCCACTATGAAAAATTCACAGATTCAGAAAAAAAATTCATATACAACTTAAAATCATACTTTTCACTTTGTTTCTTCGCACTTCACTCGCAGAATACTTTCTTACCAGTTACTGTTTATTATTTTCTGCAGAAACACTTTATCTCCTCTACAACAACTTCACTCGATAACTTCCTTAATAAAAATGACAGCACTTGAGCTGAAATCGCCTTCTTTATACCCTTTTTATACCTCTTTTTTACCCTTTCTAGGAAGGATGTTACACAATTTACCTGCCTAACAAATGTGGGAGATTCCCTTAATAGTTTCATGCGAAACTCTTTTTTATCAGACTTCATCCTAAATGTATATTGCAAATTATAAACTGAAACTGTTTAAATTTTCAAGTGTTTCTAATTCATTGATCACCTACTGTATGTATATACATAAAATCGAAAGTTGGTTTGTTTGTTTGTTGCTCAATCACGCCTAAATGCCAAGTCCGATCATATTCATTTTTTGGGTGAAGGTACTATATATTCCGGCCCAACATATAGGCTATTTTTTATTCGCAGTTTCAAAATGGCGGACCCAAGATGGCGGCCAGAAATTGAAAATATCAAGCTATTTCCATGAAACTTGGTATTTATGTGCTTTTGGATACCTTTATTGCGAATCTACGTTCGACATTTGGAAATTCAAAAAGGGTGGAATCAATATGGCGACTAAAATGTTTGCACACCAGGTAATCCACCACGTCGAACCGGTGAATCCAATCATTTTCATTTTCTGGATAAAGGTACTACATGTTCCGGCACAACATATGGGCTTCTTTATATATGTACATGATTTTCAAAATGGTGAACCCAAGATGGCAGTCCAAAATTGAAAATATCAACGGGTTGGCATGGAAATTGGTATTTGGGGGTTTTTAGTCGTCCTTATTGCGAATCCATTTTCGAAATTTGGAAATTCAAGATGGCGTATTCAATATGGCGGCCAAACTTTTGGTAGAGCGGGTGAAACTGGGTAGCCCATCACGCCTGGGCGCTGAATGCGAGCGTATTCATTTTTTGGGTGAAGCTACCACATATTCCGGCCCAAAATATAGGCTACTTTTAATTCACGAATTTCAAAATGGCGGACCTAAGATGACGGCAAAAATTTGAGAATATGAAAGGATTGTTATAAAATTGGTGTTTGGGGGTTTCTGGATACCCTTCTTGCGAATCCATGTTCGAAATTTGCAGTGAGAGGCGGCGGATTCAATATGGCCTACACTAATTTTCGAACTTCATGAAAAGTACTATGGATATTTTGAAGTAATTTCGTATTTACTACCAAAGTTTGTAAATTCCAAATGGCGGACCCTACACGGTGACGAAAATTTGTGTACACTGGGTGGAACCGGGTAACCCATAACGCCTGAATATTGGATCGGACTATATTTATTTGTCGGGTGAATATACTTCATACTGCGGCCAAGCATATGTATAGGCTGCCTTTTATTCTCTAATTTCAGAATGACGGAATCAAGATGGTGGCCAAAAATGTTAAATAGTAAGGTATTGACGTGAAAATTGGTATTTAGGGGTTTTTAGATATTCTAATTGCGAATATATGTTCGTAACTTGGAAACTCAAAATGGCGGATCCAATATGGCACCCAAAATTTTTGTACACGGGATAAAACTGGGCAACCCGTTACGCTTAGACGATGGATTCGATCATATTCATTTTTTGGGTGAAGGTTCTATACATTCCAACCCCATATATAAGATACTTTTTCGCGAATTTTAAAATGGCGAACCCAAGATGGATTTTGGGGGTTGTGAGATGTCCTTATTGCGAATCTACGTTTGAACTTTGGAAATTAAAATGTTGGATTCAATAAGGCGATCAAAATTGTTATACAGCGATTGAAACGGAGTAGGCCATCACGCCTAAACGCTGGATCCGATAATTTTTAAATTAAGGTACTACATATTCCGGTCCAACATATAGGTTACTTTTTGTGCGTATTTGAAAATGGCAGATCCAAGATGGCGCTCTAAAATTGAAAATATCAAGCGATTGGTATGAAAATTGGTATTTTGGGGGTGTTTACTTGTCCTTATTGTGAATCTATGTTCATAATTTGAGAATTAAGATGACGGACCCAATACGGCGCGGCCCAAATATTCGTACACCGGGTGAAACCGAGTAAGCCAGCTAGTACTTATATAAATCCCAGGAAAGCTTTACCTTTGTACGGGGACAATGCCTGGTAGGAATTTAAAACACTTCTGACCTTTCGTAACGGGAACATTTCCTTTTATTCAGAAAATATTTTGAGAGGATCCGCCGTTTCGATCGATTAAGTATCGTTTTGCCCAATTAGAGCGTCTTCCGAGTTTACATAAACCAAAAATGCATAAGTGCAGTTTGGGGTGGTTACAAACATCGATCGCCAATTGAGCCATTTGCGTCGTGTCAATTTACACCCCGGTAGCGCTATGCTTAACCGCGCCGGCGTCTGCCAGCCCCGGTCAGAAGCCTTGTGTGACACGAGCGAGACGAGCAGCGCGTCATCGTTTGTTGTGCCTTAAGTTTTCCCACGATTGGTGTGACGACTTGATGCTAGCGGTGATACCCGCGCGATCGTGCTGTTTACGGCACGGTGGTCATATGGCTCGGAACGGCTCTGTTGGGTGTGCGGTATGTCACTTGCCACCGGTTTTTAGGCTTAAGGCCAATTGATTGCCGGCTTTTAGACTGGTGATGAGTTATGAATTTGGATTCCTAACACCTTCCCACTCAATGAAAAAAAGTTTTTTTTTTGAGAAAAAAAAAATTTTTTGTTGTTGACACAAGTCAGGTTACATACTTAAATTATATACATATATACTAAAATATATAAAAAAATAAATAAATAAATAAATAATATTTTGTACGAAAATTTCCTTATGAAATATACATATTACATACATATTACATTTGAATTTATGCAGTTACTCTGCTTAGAGGGACTCTACGTCGTTCCTCGATCTGTTCTTCTATAGCCTGTTGGGCTTCTTTTTCTGATCTAATTTTTATACAATGTTTTATTATTGTAATCATTCCAAAAGATATTTATATGATAGTTCCGCTATTGCGTAAATTACTGTATAGTGGTGCACATCGTTCATTCGAAAAGTGTCAGGTGATTTCTATTTTTTACCATTATAGTGTCAGGTCGGTCAAGGTGAGTCGCCCTGGGTATTTCTACGTGAGTTAAGTTTATTGAGGGTAGGTAGGAAATGTGAAAGGTTGAAATTTTTTCTGTATGCCCATACAGGGTGAATTCGTTACTGCGTATATAACATTCTGGCGATATTTCTAGCAATCCATGCCCGTGGAGTTCTATCGCTTTTATATTTCCTCCACATATGTATGTTATCTATTGTCTGTGGATATTTGAGGCTGAACAACCATTTGTTACGGTCTGAAAGCTGTACCCATATAGTATGTGCTTTAATAGTTTTTATTTCGCATGGTTTGGCCAGAGATAACTAACAAGTAGATGTGAACTCGCAATGTAAAACAGCGCGAACGAAACTTTTGTTAATAACGAGCTGATAGCCCCTGATAGAAAGCTCTTTGTCAGAAACATTGCCAGAATCGCTGAGATACATTCAGTTTACGTTTAGCAGAGATAACTAACAGTTAGTTATCTCTGCGTTAAAAAGGCTAACTAATTTTTTAGTAATATACGTATGTATACATGTTAATTTAACATATTTTCATGCGAGACCGAAAAGTAAAAAATATTCGTTTATTTTGGCCACGCTAATGTATCAACGATTTACTCTTTGAGAACTCTTAACCGTTCTCTCCTTTTCTCAACATTACATTCGCGCATTCTCAAGTAGAAACAAGTAGCAAGAATCGAGCCATTATACAGGATTTTTTAACAAGACCTTTTTTTCAATTGGAGCAACACCAACAACGTGACAGTTTTGGCATTTACTTTTTTGACGTGTTCGTAGTAGATGCTTTGGCAATTGTTACAATGAATTCAATTTCGCTCGAAAATCGCATTAAAATCCACTATGAAAATGGTGGTTCTGTTAAAGTTACATTTCGTAAAATTCGTGATATTTTCGGACAACATAATCGTCCTTCTGAGACCGCTATTAAGAATTTGGTCGCTAAATTTGAGTCGACAGGCTCGGTACAACATGTACCAACACCAACGCCTGTTCGACCGAGTCGTTCAACTGAAAACATCGCAGCCGTGAGCCACAGTGTTAAAGAAAATCCAAATTTGTCAATTCCTTGACGTTCTCAACAATGGTGCAGGAATTGAAGCCGACCGACCATTCACATCGCCGTAGACTTGCTCAATTCATTCAGGAACAACCAGCTGGTTTTTCTTAAAAAATTATTTTTTCAGCCGAAGCCCATTTTCACTTGTCAGGGTACATCAACAAGCAAAATTGCCTCATTTGGGCTTCTGAAAATCCTAGAGCGATTATTGAGAAGCCTTTGCATGCTCAACGTGTTACTGTATGGTGTGCTATGTGTTCTGGAGGCGTGATTGGGCCGTTTTTTTCGAAGATGAGGCTGGAAATGCGGTAACGGTCAATGGATCACGCTATCGCGAGATGTTAACAACTCAATTTTGGCCTATTATTGATGACGTGGATACCACTGACATCTGGTTTCAACAGGACGGTGCCACATGTCACACAGCCAATGAAACGATCAATTTATTGCAAACCAAATTTCCCGATCGCATAATTTCACGAAATTCAGCTGTGAAGTAGCCAGCCAGATCGTGCGATTTAACACCACTGGATTATTTTTTGTAGGGCTATATTAAGGACAGAGTCTATACGGAGCCAATCGACTCGCTTGTAGCCTTAAAACTCAAAATCCGTGATGTGATTAACGAAATAGCAATCAGTGGAATGTCTTGTGGAAGGTAGACGTGTGTTCTACAGCTTCCGTTTTTTTCCGATTTAAAGTAGTTTTTCTAGCTTTTATCGAACAATTTCCCTGGTGTACAAGTGCTGAAGTGGGCTGTGATTATTTGTCTGGTCCTTAAATACTGAAATATAAAGTACAAACTATATATTTGTCCATTTTAATTGGTGTGAAAATTCTGGTGACTATAACGGTTTCCCACGAGTGTTAAGGCCGATCGAGTGGATGATCTCTCGGAGGAAAAAAGGGGAAGTGTAACCTGCGGCAGTCTCTTAAATTCGAATATGCCTAGTACTCGCTCGGGGAAGACGTCTGCAAATGTTGTATCGGCGGATTTAGCTCCTGATTTCAATCTGCCTATGGTCGGCCCAGATAAAGAATTCCAGGTAAACGACCCTGGTTTGACTACTTCGGCATCTTCCTGTAACAAAGTACTGCTGGACAAAAGTGATAACATCTTAAATTAGACCCTGCAAGTTACACGCATGGATGACGAAGGGCTTATGGCTAGCACAGATAATCTCTTAGCCCATAACATGCCCTCCTCTCGCTCAGTGAAAGCTGCAAAATCGAAATCAAAATCGGCTTCTTCGCGTGGCGCAGATCGGCTTGATGACTTCGAGGAAAGACTTCTGGCTAGGTTCGGTAGGTTTCTACTTGATCAGGAGCAGCGTGTGATAACCAAAATTGAGAGTGTGATCGGTGGTTTGGGCACTTGGCTTGATGTGGTGGAGGATGCAATTGCTGACCTGCGCAAGAAGTGCTCGGCTGTGGAGGCGATCGATGAGAGGCTTCTTCGTTTGCAACGTTCCACGGATGTCGCTATTCGTGGTGTTCCTTACAGAGTCAACGAGGAGCCTTTGGAAATTGTGAAGATGATCTGTGGACAAATTAAGCATGCTTTGTCGCCTTACATCATAGCGTTTCGTGTAAAGGGACATGCGAAAGAAGTAAATGGCAAAAATGGCACATTTGTTAATCGTCCCATCATTGCTAGGCTCTCTTGCGTAAATGAACGGCGTGCTTTTCTCTCTGCTGTCGGAAGTTTTGGAGAGTTTAAATTCTCTAATATCAAGGGCTTTACTTCTCATAGCCTAATAACCATCAGCGAGAGCATAACTCCTACTACCAATAAGTTGCTGATCGAGGCTCTAAGTTGCGCAAAGAAGGACGGCTTACTAAGGCGTATACTCGTGACGGCCTTCTGTATGTGAGACTGGGGATTGAGAGGGATGATACTGTACACAGAATTAGCTGCCTGGATGAACTACTGACTCTTTGCCCTGTTATGTCCCGCTAGATTGCGAGAACTTATGGACTCTTATGGACTTGTGTTTGACTGGTGTAACGTTTTCTATTGATTTGCTGAATTCTAACTAAACTGCTGTACCCAAAGTGAAAGATGCAGAATCAACATTATCAGCCCTTCTTTACACGGAGTGACTTCTTTGAGTTATTGTTAGTGTATTTAGGATTAGTTCTAATATCTTTTCATACATGCTTGCTTTTTGTTGTTATTGAATTAATTTTGCTTTCTCTTGCTATTGAATTAGCTTTAATGGTTAGTTTTCTTTGCTTTTGTAAATTAGAATCTTGCTTGTTAACTTCTGCTTTTATTTCTGCAAGTATGGTAGGTACTCCCGCTCAGGGTTGCTTGTTCTTGTGGGGCGTTAGTGGGTCGCTTTGTGTGTGTGATCCTTTTTCGCGCCTTATGGACTATGGATAACAGTTTTTGCCCTAGCTTGGACAATGTGGGTACAATGATGCGAATTTGTTGTCGTCAGTCAAGTGGATTCAATGTGTGCAACTTGAATGCACGCAGCTTGCGGCTTAAAATGGATGAGATTATTGAGATCTTTGCCTGCGATCTGCTTTATGCGATCTTGGTGAGTGAGACATGGTTGCGTGAGGATATTCCATCCTCCTTAATATCGCTCCCTGGGTATCGGGTGTTTAGAAATGACCGAAGGTGGGAGAAGAGGTGGAGGAGTGGCAATCTCTGTTCGATTATGACTGAGATTAGATCACTAATGGCTGAGCGTGATTACCTTTACCGACGATACCGACACTCCAAAACACCTACAAATCGTAAATTATTTACGACCTTGAGGAATAAAGTGGTCTGTATACTGCGAATTGCCAAACGATCATATTATAGTAAAAAATGTAGTCCTGAATTGCCTAGTGGTAGGTTGTGGCAAAACCTGCGTGTTGCTGGGGTATGTGGAGATGTGGTATCTGATTGTGAGTTTCAGTCCGTTGTTTTAAATCAGGTGTTTGTAAATAAACCCCCTATAAATGTAAATATATCTACTGAACAGATGTCATCTTCTACATCGACTGGAACAAATCTCAGTGATTCCCGATTTGGCTTTCGCTGTGTGGAGAATGATGAGGTTGTTAGGGCTATTTATTCTATTAACTCAGATGCGATCGGTGATGATAATATCTCTCCAAAATTTATAAACCTTTTATTACCGTACATAAAGACACCACTTAAATTCATTTTCAACACCTGTCTTACTGCATCTGTTTTCCCTGATCTGTGGAAGATAGCTAGAGTCACACCTGTTGCTAAGAAAGCCAATCCTACTAGTCCCAGTGATTTTCGTCCAATCAGCATTCTAACATATCTTTCTAAAGTAATGGAAAGATTGGCTTATTGGCAAATGCTGGAATATTTGGTAGATAAGGATTTAATGAATCGTTGGCAATCTGGGTTTCAACTTGGTCATAGTTGTGAGACAGCGCTTTAAAAGGTAACCTCTGACATACGATTAGCTTTGGATAAAAAAGAGATCTGTCTCCTCGTATTGCTCGACTTTTCTAAAGCCTTTGATTGTGTTATCCATAACAAGCTGATAAGCAAGCTATCAACACAATTTGGCTTTTCCAGCTCTGCCTGTTCGCTCATAGGGGCATATCTGAGTGAAAGATTTCAAAGGGTCGCTATACGTGGTAAGACCCCAACTGGGCTATTTCTCTTGGATAGGGGTGTTCCTCAAGGTGCGATCCTTGGACCACTCTTGTTCTGTTTGTACATAAACGATGTCCAATCCGTGGTTCGTTATGTAAATTTCCACCTTTATGCGGATGATGTGCAAATATATCTAAGTCATCCAGTTGGCTTGGTGAAGGATTACATTGAGAAAATTAATCATGACTTGCTGCAGATCCAATCCTGATCTGTAAATAATGGTCTGCTAAATATGGTAAAAACTCAATGTATCCCCTTTTCGTGCGGTCAGCTGGATATTGATTCATTGCCGCCTATAATTCTCAGCAATACCACTATTTCCTATGATACCAAGGTAAGGGATCTGGGAGTGATGTTGAATAGTAGCATGAAGTGTTGTGATCATATTAATGCATGCATCTCTAAAATTTACATGGGGCTTCGCAGGCTGTGACTCTCTGCCTATATACTTGCCCCGGCCTTACGTATGAGGCTGATTAAGGCACTTTTATTGCCTCACTTCCTATATGGCCGGTTAGTTTACAGTAAAGTAGACTCCGTTTGTTCCCGTAAACGAAATATAGGCTTTAATGATTGCAATAGATTTGTCTATGGCTTGAGAAGATTTGATCACATCTCTCATCTCAGTAATTCACTCCTTGGTTGCTCATTGGATGTATATATTAAACGCAGAATTATGATGTTCCTTTTTAAACTCCAGCACACCTCAATGCCAGCCTATCTGAGCGAATTCTTGCATCCGTCTCAATCATTAAGACGCAGAGATCTTTTATTGCCGCGTTTCCAATCATCAGTATTGGAGAATTCCTTCGCTGTTCAAGCCATAGGTTTATGGAATGATTTGCCGAGTAGAATACAGGGCGCGAGGGGTTTGGGCACATTTAAGCGACATCTTTTTGAATTTTTAATCTAGAATAAATTGATGTTTACTGCATGGATGCGTAATTCCTGGGTGGGCGTGCCTTCTTTGTGTTGTACACAGCTTTCTTTTTCTTTTGCTATATATTTAGAAATTTACAGGTAGCATCATTTAAATACTTTTTTTTTCTTTCATTTTCTTTTTTAATTCAATCCTATTTTACATACATACATACATATGTATCTATTTAGATTTGCTTATTCATTTCTATCGTATGTATTAGCTTTCACTAGTGTGACATAGTTAGAAATTATTCCTTAATGTTAATAGTGTACACATTACAAGATTGTAAATCTTATGTACTCTTTTCCTACATTTAATAAATAATAATAAAAATAGACTCGCAATTTTGCCAAAAAGTGATTAAAAACTTTGATGAAAGAATCGACATCTGGCAGCGTGGTCGTGGTGGACATTTGCCAGATATCATTTTTCATTCATAGTTGCCAAACTTTTCTCGTCGTAATACAATAAAAACTTGAATCATCTTCATCTAAATTCTTTGTTTTATTTTGTTTTAGAAAACAAAGTTCTTGTTGAAAAACCCTGTACATTTGTGCTCGTAACATGGCTTTTAATTGTCAAGCCAAATTGGAGTCCTCAATTTGCAATAATCTACTATGTTTTTTAAAATATTTTCTTAAAGTTATTCTTGAAAAAATACTCTTCAAATACTTCAACATACTTCTTGCAAATTTTAAAAAATTCTTCAGTGGGGGCGTACAAAGATCTAAAATCATCACTTTGCTTATAGTTTCGACATAAAATAAGCCACTCATTGGGAGCACTGATAACATTATTAGAATTTATGCAGGCTTGTTTACAATCAACACAATTTTTTAATATTTTTCTTCTAAATGCCTTCTGCAAAATATAGCCAGTAAAACACTTTGTAGAACATTATCGGATAATTCTATGAAAGTTTTCAACTCAGAAAATTGCTGTGTACTAAATATGTCATCATCTTTCTCCTTTTCAAAAGCAATTTCGGATTATAATTCAGAATTTGTACCAGGAACTTTTTCATCTGTTGTTTCATGAGTACAACAGTAGTCGTTATTTGTTATTACTTTCCAGTCAACATTCAGCATCTCGTTACTGTCTTCTTCACAATTAGCGAATTTTGATCTATACATCAAATTTACACTCATAATTCTACCAATGATTTGTGAAAATTCAAAAACTGTCGGATTTCGTTTTTTATACCGAATAGGGCTAAACAGTCCTGGTTTCATTTATTGGTACATAAATAGTAACAATCTTTATGAATTGCAAACAAATTTTCTGAAAGTAAAAGTATGCCATAAATGGTTTGTGACAATGGTAATAAATTTGAGACCTTCAATGTAATTCCTTGCACTGCTCAAATAATTATATACTGCATTGTCCTTTTGTAAAGTAACTTTAAGAGGATTAGGTGAATGCAGTGATTTACTGTTGAGACAGTCAAAAATATTATTTCATTTTTCAAATATGTCAGCGGTACTACATAGATGCAACGTCTTTCAGTTCATCATTGAATAGACCTAACTTTATCATTGTCCTAATACCGGCTGCAGTTCTTGAACTAAAAGCTTGAACAGCAAGTCTAATGTTCATTTTTTGAAATCTGTCTGGAGATATATGTGCAGGAGTCAAACGGGCACATACTCTGGCTGTAGATTGTGAGTCGATTCGATATAATTCTCTTATAACCTCCCAACTAGCGTACCGACCCATCTGATCTTTAAGGCAATAGTTTATTAAATTGTTTCGCAATGATTTGAACAAATGAGGAATATCGAAAAGACAAACAATTTTACTTTCTTCAAATATAAAATAGGGTTCATTTTTGGTTACCCCTAATTTTTTAAAAATGAATTGATTTGTGGTACTTTGATCACAAATAATTGCTTTTACCAAAAAATTTATTTTTTGACACGCTTTAATATTTTCTTCTATCATATATTCCGCCTGGAATGCATTTCTCAGAAACGGTGCAATTTAAACTTTGTTTCCATTCGCCAAATACACTTCTTTTCATGAAAACTGTTAGAGGCGGTGGAAATTAAACAAAGGTAATTCGCACAAGTTGGTTTATTAATCTCAAGTGAAATGATACAAAGAGTTGCACGCGCGTCCTATAGGCTTGAATAGTTCACAGGGAGTGAGTGCGTGCCGACGCCGCCTTGACGTCTACATGTGGCATTGCCACATCGACCCTGGACTCGTTTACATGAGGAAATCTGATTTTCAACACTTCCCCTCGAGTCAGGAGTCGTCAAATCTGCTCCTGCAGCATCAATGAGTCCGGCTGACTTCATACACCAACTATGTTTCAGCCCGGATAAGGGCTTGTTTAGAAAATCCGCGACCTGACTCTCCGTTGCGATATGAGTAACTTTGAATGATCCATCCCTCAGTGTGTCCCTGACAAAGTGATGACGGATATCAATATGCTTACTCCTTGAATGATAAGTAGCATTTTCAGCCAGCCTGACAGCTCCTCGATTATCGCAGAAAATCTCCAACGCGGCCAGATTCTCAAAGCCCAATTCTCGTACAAAACGCTGAAGATAAATGGCCTCCTTTGTGCATTCAGACAAAGCCATATATTCAGCTTCGGTGGTAGAAAGAGCCACGGTACGCTGTTTTCTGGAATCCCAAGAAACCGGACCTCCACACAGCCTGAATAGATATCCCGTGTATGATCTTCTGTCCACCGAACAGTTCCCCCAGTCAGCGTCAACAAATCCTTCCAGACACCCAGGTTTATCACCATACAATATGCCCACGTTCGACGTACCCCGCAAGTACCTGAGTACGCGTTTAGCAGCCTTCCAGTGCTCTGTCCCATAGCAGTTGTTAAATTGACCCAAACTGCTAACAGCATAGGCTATATCAGGTCGTGTACATGTTGACAAATATGTCAAAGCTCCAATGAGCTCTCGAAAAGGAAGTCCTTGATCTCCAACGCTCTGATTTTGAACCTTCTTCAACTTGCATCCAGCATCAATTGGTGTGCAAACCGGCTTACAATCAGCCATGTTAAAGCGAGTGAGAAGTTCCTCGACGTATCCCCGCTGATGTATTCCAATGCAGCCATTATCTTGAATGATTTCAATTCCCAAACAGCATCTTGCGGTTCCGAGTTCCCTCAATTCGAAATGTTTTTTCAATTCCAATCCAAGTTTTGTGATGCTTTCTTCATCTCGGGATGCAACCAAAATGTCGTCTACGTATGTTGCAATTAACATTGTGTCCTTTCCCGAACCTATCCGAAATAAACACGGATCTGATTTCGTCGGAACGGCTCCAAGTCCTCTTAGAGTCCTATCAAGCTTATTGTACCAGCTTCTGCCCGCCTGACGCAGTCCATATAAAGATTTTTGTAAAAGACACACCTTGCCTCCCTTGCGGAATTCCTTCAATTCGATCCTGGCCCTTTTACCAACATGACTGTTGCCTTCTGATTCAATTATGCCTTGCAGAATTCTCTCGAAGTCTCCTGGTACCTCCATATGAATTTTCTCCTCCAGCTCCCCGTTCAAGAAAGCTGTTGTAACGTCAAACTGCCTGAGCTTCATGCCAGTCTTCGCTGCTAGTGATATCATCAGACGAATAGACCCCACACGAGCCACAGGTGCAAAGGTCTCCGAAAAATGAATACCCGGTTGCTGACTGAATCCTTGCGCCACCAGTCTAGCTTTCCTTCTGTCAAGCTTTCCGTCAGGTTTTAATTTATTTCGTAAAACCACCCGACTGCCGATGACTCTACCACGATCAGGCCGGTCCACGAGCTTCCAAGTCTCGTTCTTCAATACAGACTTCATTTCAGCTATCACGGCCAGAAACCATTCGTCAGCATCAGGACCCGTCATTGCCTGTTTCATTGGGACCTCAGAAACAAAACATCCAACGGTCTCCACAATTCCAACCTGATCACGATTAGTAGCACGCCTTACCTTTCTAGGTCTTCCCCTGGAGCCAGTTCTCAGAATCTTCGGTCTACCTCGACCCCAGTTTGAACGTGAAACATGACTCACATCAACATCATTCACCACTCTACCTTGGTCAGAGTTACCATTCCGCGTATCTTCTTCAGCGGTTTCCCAAAGATCTTCATCTTCGTTCTCAGAACCAAAGCCGTGGGGATCTTCCTCCAGATCCACGCTCAACGTACCTGCCCTATTATCGAATGGTGAATTGCATTCCATATCAACGTAGCGCTCAATTCGACCAGATTTCTCATGTTCCATCTGAATCTCGGGAACAGTAGCACCTCTATTAGTTTCTGAATCGTCCTCAAAGAACTTGACGTCACGACTAATAATGACCTTCTCCTCGCTCTTCGACCAAACGCGGAAAGCCTTTGATTCAGACGAATATCCAAGGAACACTCCTTCTCGACCCCGCTGGTCGAACTTCCCCTTGCCAGGAATTCGGTCCAGATAGGATATTCGACCACCAAACACCCTTAGATGCGAAATATCAGGTGGCGAACCAGTCCATGCTTCATAAGGCGAGATGCCCTTCAGCCTCTTAGTCGGTAAACGATTTCGCAAATAATTGGCCGTGTTTACAGCCTCGGCCCAAAATGAATCCGGAAGTCCAGACTCCATTAACATACATCTGGCCGTATCGAGAAGAGTACGGTTTTTCCTTTCGGCAATACCGTTCTGCTCAGGATTGTGTGGAACGGTCAACCTTCGACCGATTCCCCGTCGTTTCAAATACTCGTCGAAATCCTGGTTGATGTATTCGCGGCCGTTATCGGACTGTAAGAATTTAACTTTCTTACCTTGCTGATTTTCCACGAAAGCTATGTAGTCCACCGTCGCCTTGAAAACCTCAGACTTCGACTGTAGGAATCTTACCTCACACCATCTTGAGGCGTCATCAACAAATTCCAGAAAATACCTGGCACCGCCCAAAGAAGTTGTCCTTATGGGTCCACAGACGTCCGTGTGCACTATTTCCAGGACTCCCGATTCCCGGTTCGACTTCTCGGGAAAAGCAGACCTCGACATCTTTCCCTTTAAGCAGACATCGCAATCGAATTTGTTCACACCATCTGCGAGCTTAACACCGGTTACGACACCTCCACGAACAGCGCTCGAAATGTCCCTCACATTTGCATGTCCGAATCGCCTGTGTAACAATTCCATTGGAATTTTAGCTTGTCCCGACGATGCTACGTTACACATATTATTTTTACTCTCACGCAAATAATATAAGTCACCAATGCGTTCAGCGCTAAGGATCACAGAGCCATCCGAGTCCAATACCGACGCGTAATCTTTGTCGAAACGAACGGTATACCCGCGATCCGCGATCCTTCCCACCGACAACAAGTTCATTCTCAGGTCCGGAACACACAATGTCCTGTCTAAGGACACGCTTTTTCTTGCTCCGTCAACATCTGCGAAAATGTTTACTCTACCTTCACCCGTAATTGCAGTCGTCGCTTTGCTTGCAAGACTAAGCACGCCGTGTTTCATCCCGTTAATTTTCTCGAAACACTCGATTTCATTGCACAAGTGTGAAGTCGCCCCGCTGTCAAGGCACCACCTCTGAGTCGAAATACCGAACCCGTCACCCGCGTTTGACATATCGGCACTTCCCAAACAAATGTTCTCCACGCACTGTGCAGTTGGCCTCATCCGGCAATCCCTAGCTTTATGCCCCAATGCCCTGTACCTGAAGCAACGAATCTTCGATTCATCCCTTTTTGACGTTTCATTCCTTTGGATTCCTGGAACTACCGGCTTCTTTTTCAATTTTCGCGACCCGCCGATTCCGCCCGCAAACATGGCATCTGGCGTTCCATCGCATACATTATTCTTTCGAGCCTCACACCCTTCAATAATTTTAATGCGAAGCGCTTCGGGTGTAGGCAAAATGTCACGCGACTCGATCGCGCATCGAAAATTTTCGAACTTTCCGGGCAAACTGTACAACAACATAACCGCTAACAGGTCCGCGTTTATTTCGATGCCCATTTCGGCCAACTTGTCAACCGTGTCGAAGAAACCATCCAAATGCGCACGCACGTCCTCGTTATCCGCCATCTTGGACAAAGTTAACTTTTTCAACAACGATGCTTTCCGAGCCGGCCCCGAGGACTGGTAAACCTCCTGCAATCTAAGCCACACCTCGCGAGACGTTTCACAATTTTTAATTTGCTTGAGCTCGTTGGGACTCACGGACAATATAATATCGGACTTGGCTTTATTGTCATTTTTAACCCAAGCCAGCACCTCCTTTGCCCGCTCGACATTTCCCTCCTCCGACGATGGCTGCTTTGTGGTTCCGTTTACGAACTCCCACAAGTCTCCCTTTACCAGGATAGCCTGCATTTGCAGCTTCCATGTATCGTAATTGCTTTTATTTAGCAATTCAACTCGCGAACCAAAATTCATGCCGCAAATTACAACTTGTTTTTGCACGAAAAGTTTTAACCCGACGCGCGTCCCGACGCTTCCTGGAAAAAGTGCGCAACCTTCTTTTTCTCAGTTTTTCCTCACTAATTCAATTAAACCTCGCGACACCTAGGCATTAACGTTCCTGGGCCCATAACCTGTTAGAGGCGGTGGAAATTAAACAAAGGTAATTCGCACAAGTTGGTTTATTAATCTCAAGTGAAATGATACAAAGAGTTGCACGCGCGTCCTATAGGCTTGAATAGTTCACAGGGAGTGAGTGCGTGGCGACGCCGCCTTGACGTCTACATGTGGCATTGCCACATCGACCCTGGACTCGTTTACATGAGGAAATCTGATTTTCAACAAAAACACATGCATTTTTTCCCAATTTGGGTTGCCTATTTTATTGCCATTTACCATAATTTACATAACCTTCAACTTTATCGAAATTTTCAGTATAATTTAAATACCGTTTTATTGCCATTTCATCAAAAAACAGAAACAGGAGTTTTAATTTTTTCGAATATGTCATACTGTAGACCCTCTTGTAAACCATTTATTGGAAGCCATTTGTAAATTGATCGTTCCGAGGGCAATCGAAATCTGAGCTTGGCCCTCATGAAATTGTATGCTGCTGCAGACTTAAAAAATATTTCTTGGGCAACGTATTTCTCTTCATCAGAACAAATTGATTTTTTAATTAACGACATTTTACAAAGTGTTTTCGTGTATTTTGAAACATTTACCAAAAAATCAATTATATGCTGAATATATGTCACCATAAATGAAATATTAAGAAATTTCTTTTTTTGCACTTTAGCTTGATTTTGAGAACGCTATAGTTTCTTTATAAAGCTAAAATTTTGTTTTCGCAAAGTTTTGTTTCTTTTTTGGAGCGTCTGTACTTTCATTTTGAGCTTGTAATTTTCTTTTCTGTAATAATCCAAATTTTTTTCTCGGGTGTGACAAATGCGACATGTACTGTCAATTGGAGACTTTTTTAAAAAACTAGAACTTGCTGCTCTATCAAGTTCTTCAAAATTGAGATCACTGCTTTCACTTCAAATTTCTTCTTCATTTACATCATTATTGTCCAACATCAGTGAGGGGATGGGAAAATATTTTGTTCGTCCCCAAATGATTTTTTTCAAAATGAACGTCACAGATCAATGGCGTTTTTAAATGTTCAATATTGCTATAAGACATATGGCATGGCTTTAACCATGAATCATATTTTTCTGTACCTTTTTTGGGATACTTAAAAATCTGCGAGCACTGCCAACACCCTTGCGATTCCTGCAGGATGCTATGCAACATCTGCGCCTGTAAGGCAAACAAAACAAACAAAAGGAATTCTTTATTCAAAATAATTTTATTCTTTATCTGACTACACTTTATACTAAAAGTGCTAACACTAAAACTTACTATTCTATGACTACAATTAATCTACAGCTATAACTAGTCCACAGCTACTATTATTCTGCTATAACTACTACTAATAGTACTACTGCTTATAACTAAATTACAAATTAAAATTGTATTCCAAATAAAATATATGTAATTCCAATATAGTTCAATATGATTTAAAAAATCAATATCCCAATATAATTCAATCTGATTCAAAAAATTAATAAAATATAACGCAAACTATGCAAGCAGTCGCCAACGCATACAAATTGCAAGTGAATGAAAATTCGTTGCACGAAACTACGAAGTCAAGAAGAGTTTGCGACCACCACCAAACCTTTGAACCAAAGCAGCTGTGCCAATTCGTCATGTTCGGTAGTTTCGTAGAAGGCGCACACATTCAACTCATTTGCTTTTCTATCCCACTTGCGCCACCACCGTATTGCATGCCCTCTGCACTTCACTGCAACGTGGACTGAGCACTCCTATCGGTTGCTGTTGTGCGCCATCTCATTTTATGAGCTTTGCAACAAAACTTAAACTTGAACACATTTGAGAACCTAGCAGATACATTTCAGCAAGCTCTCCGGTAGACCTTTAAAATCTTGTGCCGCGCTAAGATGCGGCGCTTCACATCTACTTGTTAGTTATCTCTGGTTTGGGTATCACCATCGCGGCTTGCTGGCGACGCGATACTGTGGATAAGCCACCGTCCGAATGCACTAATACACTCAACCAGCCATGACCGCGGAGTGCAGTGCGTAAACGTATTTGCCTTTGCGCTTACAGGCGTTCGTCTTTCCTCGGAATCGAAATCCCTAGCCGCTTATTTGCTGCCTTCATGTATTTTTCGTCTTTACACTGCAGGTTTATTTTGACTTCTTATAATGACGTAGGCATTTGGGAATCCCCTTTAAGATTACTGATGGGATTAGGTTTTAATTGGCCTTTAACTTTAAATGCCTACAGAACTAAATTTAACAATAATTTTAACAAAATTAAACGTTCTAGATAAAGTTAATTCCAACAAAATTATAATTAAATTATTGTGGTAATGTAGAACTTTATGTGTTAATAATGTTCAGTTTCCTATTTGCCTGCTTTTTTTGTAGTATAATTTTTTCGGTTGCCCACTGACAATGTTTTTGTAATAATATTTCTATGAAATAATCAAGTGCATTTATTCTATGTTGAAAACAAATATTATTTTCTTCAAACCATTCTCTAAATTCAAGACTTTCTTTCGTAAGTGCAATACCTTTATTGTTTATTGTTTCTTTTAAACATTTAATATTAGGGTTAGTTGTTATAATTTTGACAAAAATATTGTAATTAAATTTCATTACTTGAAAAAAATATTCAGTCGGCGCTGTTAATTTACCAAAATCAGAATTGGTAGAGAAGTTTTTATGAAATAAAAATAGCTCAGATTTATCCTCGAGTGATATTGTCTCACCAACTCGTTTCATGCAATTTTCACACAATTCACATTTATATTTAAGATCGAGCTTATGAAGAATAAATCCAACAAAATATCTCAATGAATTATCCTCAACTGGTCTATCGTTATGATTAATTATATCAAAGTTATAGTTTTCTAGACTATCAGTTTCGACTTCAATTCTCTCATCAATACATGTGCTTGTAAAATTCATCGACCCAGTGTTTGCATCATTTTGGGCAACGGAAAGGAGACAATTTCGTAATTCACCATTTTCAAATATAAATTCTTCTTCGTCATCTTCACAGTTACTTTTTTTAGATTTTAGCGACAAGAATTTAATAGAAAGAATTTTCCCTATTAAATGATTAAATTCATATAAGGATGGATTTTGATTATTCCCACTTGATGATCTTAACAATGAAAACATATTTTCTTCAACATCTTGATTAAATTTATACAGTAAAACGTAAGATTTCTGTGGAAAAGTATCAAGAAGCTCACCTGTTAATAACAGTATGCTGCGAATTGTTAAGATTAAACCATCGAAGCAGTAATTTTTCCTCTCAGTAGAAAACGTCTCTATGAATGAAATTATATCTTCAAGATAACTTCTAACAATTCCATCTTTTTTTATTGCGCTCTTGTAGATATTGCGATTAAATGGCGATTTACTGTTGAGGCAATCCAAAGCGTGGTTCAGTTTTTCAAAGAAAGTAGCGGTTGATATTGCTTTTGAACTGACGCTAGTACTAAACTTTTCCAAGCTATGAACTGTTCGAATAGCTGAACTACAAGTGTGACTCATAACTTGTACGGCATAAGAAACTTTCATTTTTTGCCAAGTGTTAGGATATATATGTTTTGTAGTTAGTTTGGGGCACATTTTGACAGATTGATGTTTTTCTATATTATAGATTTCTTCCGGGACTTTCCAACTTGCAATACCACCCTCAAAGGATATATCAGATTTAATTAGAGTATTTCGTATTGACTTAAAGAGATGGGGAACGTCATAAATAACAAAAAATTTTTTTGAATTAAAATAAAAATATGGTTGTGCGGAATTGGTTTCAAGGAACTTTAGAGCACTCCTATTTTTGGAACCTTGGTCACAAACTATAGCTCTAATGTGGATACCAAATTCATTGCAATAACTTATATTGTCTTTTATTTTATTTTTAAGGTGCTCACTATTCATTACGTTACTAATAGTTTAGCATCTTCGGGCCACATTTGGCATTTTGATCTTGAAGATGTCACCATTTTGGCTAGTGTTTTAGCTTCTTTATTAATATTAACCAATGAATCAATTACATTTTTTAAAGGAATCTTAGCTTCCTTTTTTAAATGTTTTGATTCTTCAAGTTTATTTTTAACGGAAAACCTAATTTTTTTTACTGCTGCCGACTTTTTTTGGAACTTGCTTTTTAATTTTTTATATTTTTTTAATAAATTCATATACCTCAGCCTATAAAATTGCAAATTTTTGTGTGATTGGAAACATTGCTCACATGTCGAAACATAATCGTCTCCATTGTCTTCATTATCCTTAACAACACATGATTTTTCAAGTTCAATGACATCCTCAAAACTTAAATCATTTCGTTGAGAAACTTCATAGGTTTTCCCAGAAAATAAAACTGGTATAGTGTCTTCATTTTGAGGCGTACTAATTTTCATTTCAGTAGTTTTTGTTATGTTATCGTTTTGGTCTAATTGTAAAGAAGGTACAGAATTCATTTTCAATTTTTTCTTTCCAAAGCAATCAGCAGTAAAATGCTTGGAACACACGTATGCATTCATCCATTTAGTAAACAAATCTGTGCCTTGTGCCGGAAATTTAAAAAACCGCAAATAAGGTGAAGCTCTTTTAGTTGCACTGCAACTAGGTACCGTACACTTGGCACCCCAAATCTTATATTTTTCCATTTTAGGATAACAAATCAAAGAAGAGCAAAAATCCGACAACAAAAAATCCAACTGATATATATTTTGACTACAAAGTCAATATACAAAATGTCAAATCGTAAACCAAATTCAAAAGCCAAGTCGTTTTTCAAAAAGCAATCACCTATGTATTTATTATAAAAATCTAAAACGTTATACAAATTTTAAATAATCTAAATCGATGCCCTAGTTCGTAGCCAAATCAGTCCAATATTACTTCTATAATTTCGTTCGAGCACTCAAAAACAAACCAAACGCCTAGCAAGTCTATCTGCTAATGAAATGAAAAACAGCCAGATAATTCGCAGAACCACCAAATAAACCTGCAGTGTGAAGACGAAAAATACGTGAAGGCAGCAAATAAGCGGCTAGGGATTCCGATTCCGAGGAAAGACGAACGCCTGTAAGCGCAAAGGCAAATACGTTTACGCACTGCGCTCCGCGGTCATGGCTGGTTGAGTGTATTAGTGCATTCGGACGGTGGCTTACCCACAGTATCGCATCGCCAGCAAGCCGTGAGCAAAGAGCTTTCAGATCGCATCCTAGCTTTCACACAGAGCTTTCAAAAAGTGGTTCCTCGTCCAATGTTCTACTTGTCGCCTCTTTATGTTTTATTTCTCTATGGTATCACGGATGAATGTTTTACAAAGGAGATTTCGCAAAGCTTTTGCCTTGCATTGTGATTAAAAATGGGATGGTTAATTTTACATAGAGGGGATTTGGGTGGGTGTTCGTAACAGTTGTTCAGTTCTTCGCCATTAATAGGGTAATGTTTGTCGCGGTTAAAATCTACCAGTAAGTATCCTGTTGTTGGCTTCAAGTACATGAGTGTATTATTAATTTCTGTTGGAAATGGGACTACTTTGTAAGCATGGAAAGTCGTAGTTAATAGAGGCGGAATTTTAGTTTCGATTATTATTAAGTCGTTAATTTTGTTTGTTCTTGCTTGGCTAATTCCTTAAAGGTCGATAAGTATGTTTTGTGAATTTGAAATTGGTAACGATGTACCGGTCGGGAGGCTTCTTCTGATAGTGGCCAAGGTTTCTTCTAATTGCGCTGGTGCAATAAGGACAGGATTTGGTAGGTCGCACAGTGGGCCACAACGACTTGGCGTCGATCAAAAATCTGAAGCTTTTGTTGTGTTAAAGATATCATAGTGAAACTTTGGGCTGAATATTGACATAATTATCCCTTAACTAGCAAAAAAAGAGATCAATAGGTTTACAGGGTGACACACAATTTATCAACAAAAATTATAGTAGTCAAAACATGAATAATTAATTTTATTTAACAACTTATAACAACAGTTTTAATTTAATTACTAATTATTTTAGTATCTATATAACAATATTTAATTAAAAAAAATATAAATTTAAATTAAATACTAATTAGTTGCCTGGAATAATTTCAAACATATTACCTGTATTTTTGTCTTCTGTGTCTAATAACAAAGCTATTTCCTCTGGATATTTCGTGCTTCTAAAGTGTTTGCCTCGTATTCTCCGAAATGATGAGATGTATGGATCTGATGATATTAGCAGCATACTCATTAGATCAACGTTATGCTCGTTCCTTGACATTTTTCTGGTGTTGTGCTTGTAATATTTATTTTTGGCTTCCTGGTCTTCTTCAGATAGCTCTCCAATTGGTAAAATACAGTGAAGTATTATGTTTTGTCCATGTTTTAAGGCTTTGGGGACTATTCCTAACAATGTTCTCCATGCACATTTCTCATTTAATAGTATGCTTTTGTTTGTGCTGCACATATTCCACATTTGTCGGCATTTATGGGAAGACCACAAGAGAGAACATTTAATATGGTCTTAAATGTCCTTATAATTTCCACAACCACTTCGGCAATATTCGCTGTTATGTCCGGGTATTCAAGAAACTTCCTCGCTGTTTTGCCGTCTTTCGTACTTCCAAATCCTTGCTTAGGTCTATCAATAATAATTAAAACAAGTTGTCGTCCGAACTCTTGTATTCTATATTTCTTCCAGTCTCTCTCTTTCCGCATATAGAGAGTTTGCCAAAGTCAATTAAAAATGTCATAAAACGTAATAATGTAATTTCTTTAAATATCAATGATGTCGTTAATCCTAAACGTTTACTAGCGAAACTGTAATTTATTTCCAAAACAGACATTTTACGGGTCGATTACTCCTATTCCCGGAGTATTGTTGTTGTGAGAACAATATTTTCCTGCACTCCGAGTAGTGATGATTAGGTATTTTGCAGAACGAACAGATTAGCCTAGGCTTTTCT
This sequence comes from Tolmerus cingulatus, assembly GCA_959613345.1. Classification (NCBI taxonomy): domain Eukaryota; kingdom Metazoa; phylum Arthropoda; class Insecta; order Diptera; family Asilidae; genus Tolmerus; species Tolmerus cingulatus. The sequence continues at coordinate 17,059,451 of OY390709.1, read as the reverse complement.
GTTTTGATTTTTGCAGAAAAACAAGTTTAAGCTTCATACCCTTTCCTATGGCACTTTGAACACGTAGGTAGCTGTGCTTTGAAGGACCGACTTGTGTTGGCAAAATTCAGAGCAGTTTTTATGGAACTGTCCAAATCGCTATGAGATTTCGTCTTAGTCAAGATCTTAATTTGGTCGTCTTTAATGCCATTTTCGAATGCTCATATCACGATTTTCTCGTTTTTCATACAAACTGCCCGACCATTAAACTGACCGGTATCTAAGGGGGACAGAGATGGATATAAACAGTATTGTTGCTACATTTGTCTAGCCTTCATATTTCACGCATATGCCAACGTAATATAAAGGTTCCTGCAAAATTTGCCGTTGCCCTCTGTCGGTCGCCGTTAAACTATCGTAGCAGCTGATTGTAACCGAAAATAAATGGAGACATCTGGTGGCCGTTATGCTCGGAAATTGGCGCACTTTTTGTAAACATTGTTGTAACGAGTGAGTGTACAAATAACAAATAATGCATTATCTGTGTATAATAATGAAATCTAGTTTTTTCAAAACAAATTAATTAAATAATTCAATGAAAAAACGGAGTTGTGTAGAAGACTGAATTTATAATGTAAGCTGTAAGAAAGGAAAAAAAATTTGTTTTCAGGTATGTTAATGTATAATACTAATGTAGTTTTTCAAATATTGGAGATAAAAAAATAATTCTACGGTTTCCTGCGTTCTTAAGGCATCAGGAAGAATGGTGTCTAGCACTTAAAATAAACTTAAGTGGAATAGTTGGCAAAGAAAATATATATCTTTGTGAGATGCATTTTTCAGAAGATCATATTAATAGGTCAAAGTTTAAAGTGAAGGTTCGCAATAATTCTGTTCCGATGGAATATTTATGCTGTGTTGAAGATAAGTTAAAGGTAATTGTTAGAAAACCTATTTTTGGTAAAACGAACTTGATCAAAGCTGCACCATTTTCCTTCAAATACATATTAGAATGAGGCTTTATTAAGTTGTTAAGTTAGTTAGATACCCCAGTCTAAGGGGGAGCGAGGTAGTTCGATTTTAGCCAAAAGTTGATACCAGTTTTAAAGTGAGTCTTTGTATAAGACCAGCAATCCAATGTATACCATATAAGTCAGTGTGCGCCACGAATGTTTTTGTTGATGAGGTTGAGCGCGACGGCGATGATAATGATAGCCGGAAGACCCGGTTGAGCCGCTGAGGTGACACTTGATTTTCCATAAATGCACCGGCTTTATCGTGGAGTGCAATACGATTTGATTTACGATAAGATGTGAATTTACGATCAAATCCCAATTTCATATCATAGAATACGATTATGTGTTAATCGTAGCAACGCCATACAACAAATAGCAAGTTTCGTCGTAAAGTGCTTTATTGAGTGTGCAAAATTATTTAAATTTGATATATTTGAAAAAGTGATTGTGCAGTAAAATAGATTCTATCGTCCTTATTTTGGAAAGCGGTTCTGAGGAAGATACTTTTATTCCCGCATTAAGAAGAAAACGTGTAAGGGATATTGCGAACCCATTGGAACTTCCTAATGAGCTGTCAAAATTTAAGTTTATCTATATCTAATTTTGAACCTATATTTTCTACATTTTTAAATTTATTTAGAGTAAACAATAATGCTTTCAAAGATGTCCTTGATAGCAATAAACCACTTTTGAGGTGCCGATCCCGAGTGTCATCAATACCAGAAATTTTAAAATTAGCCATTGTTCTCCGATTTTTTTACGAAGGCAGCTTTTAGCAAGCGCTTGGACAAGATTTTGAGGTAGGCGTGGCTCAATCGGCATTTTCTGAAATTTTAACGGAAATGCTAACTGTATTTGAAAACCACATCAAAGGAAAATGGATTAATTTTAAAATGACAAATGAACAGAAAACGCAAATAAAGCAACATTTCTTCACTGTTTGTGGCCTTAAGGCAAATTGTTTGTTTTAAGGTATATGATCATTTGATGTGTTTACGCTCAATCGATAGCCTATTCGGGGAGCAATTCACGACTCGGCGATTTGTTCGCAACTTGATATATGCAGGTATCTACAAAATAATACGAATATAAGAATACATATTACGAAATGAAAAGGACAGTTTGTTATTGGTAAGTACAAGTTATTTTATTAATAAATAAAATTGATTCTATATAACCTTAATTTTAAACAGGGAACAGCAACTACCCTTTATAGCCTTGGCGTATGACACCTTATAGATCAGCGACAGATAGAAAAACATCAAACTTTAATACAGTTCATTCGAGGACACGGAATATCGTTGAGCGAACAATTGGTGTATGGAAAGGTAGATTTAAAGCTATTTCTGGATCTCGGCAGTTGTTTTATTCACCACCAAAGTTGCAAAACTAATTAATACATGTGCCGCACTTCATAACGTTTCTATTCATTTCAAAGTGCAGGAAATTCATTATAACATGAACAGCAACTTAGAAACTTCTGTTGAAATATTAACAGGGAATGATATTTCAAGTGGTTTAAGAAATACTGCGAAATTGAAATTACTAATATTTTGAATTACAAAATGGATCAATAAATAATTTAGACAAAAATTAACTGTTTTTGTTATTCTTTTCGTACGATTATAAAACGTAAAGAAAATGCATTTGTTATACAATAAAAATGATAACTAATAATAATGAAACTTTTTTCCCTGTTTTCTATTTTTATCAGCTTCATTTCTAATTTTCGTTCCATCAGTCTTAGCTTCTTTTCTCTGTACTTTCTGTTGTCTTCTTACTCTCTCTTATGCAAGTCATATTTTTTCTCTTTAAGTCTATATATTTTTTTAGTGTAATGTAAAGACTCTTTGGTCTGCTCCTCGATTCTTTTTAAGCTTTGGCTGACTACTTCATACAAATTTTTTTGTGCAGGCATTTGATGTTTTAACAGTTCTAATGCCTCATTTTTGTTATTAACGCATTGTTTTTATTATTATTGTTGTTAATAATGCTTGCTTACAGGTGGACCTAAAGAGTCAAGTTTCTCTGCCAACAAATTCCAAAAACGTCCATTCTTCTCGTTCCCTGCATTTGTTTTCAGACCTCCTTTTACCAGATCTGGGTACTTGCACCATAAATTCTACCATTATTTCGCATTGTTTCCTAGAAGTTTGTTTAGCCTTGCAATTGAAATGATTAATATACCAAATTTATATTTCTTTTATGTTATTTATTATGTAAACATAATGAAAAACTTACATTTGTAATGATCAATGCCAAACAAATCCCATCTGGTCTGATCATTACTTGGCCATCCGGAAAAACACACGTAAGGTTCATAGCTTCTTGGCGACTTGGGCAATAAAACCTTTAGCCGTTTATGATTGTGTTGCGACAAGAGAAAAGATATTTAGAGACTAGGAATGCAGCTGATTAATTAGAAATTGTCCGTTAGAAGTAATAAACCCCGGATCCAGGGTAAGAATGCAGGTAATAGAATGAAGAGTATCAGGGATACTAGGTATTGGGTAATGCAAATGATGTCATTAGGTCAAATCTCTTATTGGGTCATTAGTTAATTCATTGGGTGATTAATTGCATGTAATTTATTACACGCGCCGGTGCCACGACGCACAGTGGGCCAAAACGACTTGTCGTTGATCAAAAATATCTAACTTTTGTTCTGTTAAAGATATCATAGTGAAACTTTGGGAACTCATTATTGACATCATGACCCTTTAACTGGCAAAAAAAGAACAAACGGTTTACAGGGTGACATAAAATTTATTAACAAAATTTAAAGTAGTCAAAAAATGAATTATTAATTTTATTTAACAACTTATAACAACAGTTTTAATTTAATTACTAATTATTTTATTATCTATATAACAATATTTAAATAAAAAAATATAAATGTACAAAAAAAAAATAAAGTAAATATTATATACTAATCAGTTGCCTGGAATAATTTCAAACATATCACCTGTATTTTCATCTTCTATGTCTAATAACGAAGCCATTTCCTCTGGATATTCTCTGCTTCTAAAGTGTTTGTCCCGAACTCTCCGAAATGATGAGATGTATGGATCTGATGATATTAGCAGCATACTCATTAGATCCACGTTTTGCTCTTTCCTTGATATTTTCCTGGTGTTGCGGTACCTGTAGTGCTTGTAAGCTTTATTTGTGGCCTCTTGGGCTTCTTCAGATAGCTCCCCAAGTGGCAAAGTACAGTGAAGTATTATATTTTTTCCATACCTTAAAACTTTGTGGACGGTTGCTGTCAATGGTCTCCATGCATATTTCTCATTTAGTAGTACTTCTGTTTGTGCTGCATACTATATTCCAAATTTCTTGGCGTTGATTGGAAGACCACAAGAAAGAACATTTAATATGGTCTTAATCTCCTTATAACTTCCACGTCCACTTTGGTAATATCCGCTGTTATGTCCGGGTATTAAAAAAACTTCCTCGCTGTGTTACCATTATTCGTACTTGCTTAGGTCTATCAATAATTAAACCAAGTTGTCGTCTGAACTCTTGTTGTATTCTGCATTTCTCTTCCGATCTCTTTTGCTTATTAACTGGGTTATTTCGTACACCCTCATCAGCGAAACTCAAGTCATATCTCATGTGTAGTATAAATTCCATAAATCAAATCCTTGCATGAAGAGATGAAAGCCCGTATTGGTAATTTTCTTGAACATCACATTCTTCCTCCGTAGTTTGAAAATCTTTTGGATTTTTTTGGCAAAAAGTGCAAGTTGCCGATGATTTTGTGTCTGTTACAAATTGCGTTACTCTGCCAATGTGTGATGTAAAGTGAAGCCTATGAATTACTTCTCTCTCTTTGCCGTTAAGTAAGTATTTCTTGTTTTACTAGTGAAGTTGAACACTTTGAATCAATTCTTTTGTTTCCTTCAAATACTGAATTTTCAAAGGTTTACAAAAGTATGCAGATGATGGGCGAGGATTTCTCCATAATAAGTCTTCCGAAGTACTGCATTTTAAACGAAGAGGGACTAATGATATTACGAATAAAATGGCGTCTATTACATTTTCGTCATCATTGCCAGATATTTGTTGCTTGTTTTCGCTTTGCCTCGAAGATCCATTACATCCCCATTTACTCACTAACACTAAAAAGGTGTCATCTAAGACTTCGATTTCATCCTGTGATTTTATCTTTAAAATTCTGTTCGCAGTTGCATCAAGCAAATTCTGAAAAGGCATCGAAGCGGAAGTTTCGGTAGTCTGCAGAATTTCAGGCAAACACTCCTTTTTTCCTGTGACAATTTTGTTATAGCTTGGTAAAGCATCGTGGTTTCTGTTCTGCAATTCATTTCTAAGCAATTTGTACTTATCTTTAGACTGCCCCAAGTCTAAAAACAAAGACAATGCTTCCTCTGTAGTGAATTTCTGCGGCTGCTCTTTTTACTTTCCTTAATTCTGTTCACGCGGTTAGACTACCTTCATCAACAGCTTTTATAATCAAGGCTTTTTTCATTAATTTCTCGGACTGATATGTTTGGCAAAGTGATTTCGTTATTAATTCCGTTGATAAAACGTCATTACGTTCTCTAAGTTTTCGCTTTTTGGTCCTTTCTGCGTACTGATCAAAGGATTTACCTGGTCTTTCCCTGCCGGATGATGTAGAAGGCTCCAATATTGATGCAGAATGTGCCGCTGTTGATGTTGAAGACGTCGCAAGTGTTGAAGTTGATGCTTGAGGTGACCCGGACGACATTATCTCTTCAGCATTGAATTCCATTGTTGTATTTAACCACGACTCATTTAGTTGTTCATACTTTTGCGCGTTTCTAGTACTAATTTGCCATATTTTCTTGAAACTCCGAAAGAATCGCCGAAATGTTTCTTTGTCCAATATTTCCATATTGTATATGTGGCGCCCTACTCGCCACCACGAGCGCCTGCGGCGCCCTACTCGCCACCACGAGCGCCTGCGGCGCCCTATTCGCCACCTTTTGCGCCTGCGGCGCCCCATTCGCCACCACGAGCGCCTGCTGCGCCCTATTCGCCACCACCAGCGGCGCGGCGCTCTCGGCGCAAGCAGCGCCTGGTGGTGCGGAACGCGCACGGCTGAATCCTCTTCGCATCAGGACTCCGCCGCAGCCAGACGTCTGATTTCCACGCTCAAGTTTTTCTTCTTTCCAACGCGCTGAATTTATTGTGTTAAACCCGGTGGTGATAATTAAAGCGAACATTTAGACCAAGCCTTTTTGTGTCTTATTTAGTGTGCCCCCCGTCCCCAAAGTGGTGACCCCATCGTGAGTTTTGCTTAGTGACTTTTTATTCGGGGAATTTTTGCTTCCTTGCACGGGGCATCAGCGTGCCACGTTTTTCCGGGAATTTTCTCTCCCTCGCGTGGTGCAGTGCCGTTGGACACGTTTCCGAGAATTTTCTTTTCCTCGCGTGTTGCAGTGCCGTCGAACATTTTTTCCGAGAATTCTTTTCATCTCGCGCGGTGTTTGACCCGGTGACCTTTATCCTCGTGTTTGAGGTACCTTGCGTGGCGATTCCACGAAATCTCGCCGGCTACTCTGGAATTTTTTTTTCGCCGGCGCGTGCGTGTCCTTGCGCGTCGTATTTGCACGGTTCGCCCCATCTTGCCGGAGGCACGCGCACCGCTCATAAATTTCTGGCTTTCGGTGCCCGCCTCCTTTGTCGCCTGCCGCGTGCCGTCACTTTGCCCGGCATGTTCGATCAGAGCATCGATGGAGACTCGACCTTTGTTCCGGCCCAGCCCACCGAGACGGCCCGACTTTCCGCCCAGCAGGTGGCTCCATCAGCCTCTGATGTCAGCGTGGTCGGCCGTTGCAGATTGCCACCATTTTGGCGAGCCAGCCCCGAGCTTTGGTTTTTCCAGGTGGAATCTCAGTTCCAGGTGCATCACTTGTCTAATGATGCTTCGAAGTACCATCTCGTGGTGGCGACACTGGACCACGACACAATCGCCGACGTGTCGGACATAATCCGCTCGCCCCCAGCCTCCGAGAGATATGCCGCCATAAAGGCAGCCATCCTTGCTCGCCTCACAGACTCGCCGGACGCACAGCTCCACAAGCTTCTGACGGGGTTGGAGCTCGGTGACAAGCGACCATCTCAGCTGTTACGGCACATGCGCTCTCTTGCTGGCACGCGTGTCGGTGACGACGTGCTCAGGGTCAAATGGCTTGACTTGCTGCCAACGCAGACCCGGCGCATGCTTCTTCTCATAAAGGGGCAAACGCTCGAGGAGCTCGCTGCCGTGGCTGATGAGGCCCACGACATCGGGCCCTCTATCATGGCCGCTTCATTCCAGCCCACGCGAGCCCCCACGCCTTCATCGGACCACTCCTTTTCAAATCAGCCCTCTGATTTGGTGGCTCAGGAGCTGGCCGCACTGCGTCAGGCTATCGTCCAGCTGACCAGCCTCACCCGCGACGCCCTGCGCTTACAGTCCAACAACGGCGCTCACCGAGGCCGCTCTGCTGGCCGCAGCAGTCAGCTGTCCCGTGACCGCTCGGTGACACCAGGCCCGAATGCTCGGACGGGCCTCTGCTGGTACCATACGAAACACGGTGCGTTGGCCATGCGATGCAAACAGCCTTGCACTTTCGCTCCTCAGGCCAGCGCTGTCTCATCCCCGGGAAACTAGAGATGCCGGCGTTGTCTTCGGCGGTCGCCGCCGGCACCTCTCCGGAAAACCGCCTTTACGTCACGGACCGCGGGACCTCCACCCGTTTTCTCGTGGACTCCGGGTCCGTTTTGTCCATTCTCCCCAAGCGAATCATCCACAGGACTCTACAGAGACAAGACCTCACCCTTCAAGCCGCCAACTGCACACCTATAGCCACGTTTGGTTTCCAGCGCTTGAGCCTGGATTTGGGGATGCGGCGCCCTTTTCAGTGGTCCTTCATCATCGCCGATGTGCATACGGCCATCCTGGGAGCTGACGCGCTCGGTCACCATGGTCTGCTCATTGATGTCCGTGGCCGCCGTCTGCTTGACGGCCTCACCGGTCTTTCAACCGTCTGCGTGCTCGGCCCAGCGCCTGACATTCACAGCGTCAGCATCGCCTCGACCTATTCTGTTCCGGAGGGTCCTCTCGGCGGTGTCTACAGTAAGCTGATCGGCGAATTCGCGGGTCTGGTTGCGCCGCCCGGCGAGATGGCCGCGCTGCCCGACTTACCCGTTCGGCATCAAATCATCACCGACGGCCCCCCGGTTTTCGCCCGTCCGCGACGCCTGGCGGGGGAGCGCCTCGCGGCGGCCAAAATGGAATTCGACTTCTTGCTCGAGCGGGGCATCATCCGGCCGTCATCTAGCCAATGGGCCAGCCCGCTGCATATGGTGCCCAAACCAGGGGGTGGCTGGCGCGCCACTGGGGACTACCGCCAGCTCAACACTTGCACCCGACCAGACCGCCACCCGCTGCCGATCATCGAGGACCTCATCCAGGACGTGCGAGGTAAGGTTTTTTCGGTTATAGACCTACACCGTGCCTTTTACCAGATTCCTGTGGCGGCCGAGGACGTCCAGAAGACAGCAGTCGCGACGCCTTTCGGACTCTTCGAGTTCGTGGGCATGCCGCTCGGCCTCCGAAACGCGGCACAGACCCTGCAGCGCACCATGAATCATCTCCTAAGGAGGCTGCACGCTGTGAGATGCTACCAGGACGACATTCTCGTCGCCTCGGAGGACCATGAGGAGCACCAACGCCACCTGAGTGAGCTGCTTGCAGTTCTGCGGGAGGCCCGGCTGCGCATCAATTGGGGCAAGTGCCACTTCGGCCAGGCTGAGGTAATTTTCGCCGGCTATCACATTTCCAGGGACGGCATCCGCCCGCCTGCCCCCAAGACGCAGGCTATCCTCGACTTTCCGAAACCCGAGGATTCCACGCAGCTGCGGCGTTTCGTTGGAATGCTCAACTTTTACCGCAGATGCATCCCGCACGCGTCCGCCCTGCAGGCTCCCCTGACGGAGCTCCTCAAAGGTTCAACCAGCAAGAGGTCCAAGCTCACCTGGACCTCAGAGGCTGACTCCGCTTTCGAGAGTTGCAAGCGGGGCATCGCCTCCGCGGCCACCACGGTTTTCCTCTCGCCGTCTAGGCCCCTCGCTCTACGAAGCGACGCCTCCAACTCGGCCATAGGAGCGGCTCTGGACCAGCAGCAGCCCGACGGTACTTGGTCCCCGCTCGGTTTTTTCTCCAGAAAACTCTCGGAGACGGAACAGCGTTACTCCACTTATGACAGGGAGCTTCTCGCCGTGTTTGCGGCCATCAGGCATTTTCAGCGCATCCTGGAGGGGAGGCAATTCACCGTTTTCACCGACCATCGGCCGCTCACTTTTGCCCTCGGCCAACGCTCGGACAAGTCTTCGCCCCGACAATCCCGGCAACTCGATTTCATTGCCCAGTTCGACACGCGTTTGGTCTTTACTCCCGGCGCTGAAAACACCGTCGCGGATGCATTATCTCGCGTGGAAACAATCTCTATGCCTGCCGTTTTGAGCTCTGCCATCATCAGCGCGGAGCAGGCCACCGACGCTCAGCTCCCACACCTGTTGGCCAGTCCTCGTGTCGGGACGCATCGAGTCGACGTCGACGGGCACCCGGTGGTTTACGCAGAGGTTGGCGGTGCCATGAGACCCTATTTGCCGGTCGCGCTCCGCCGCCAGGCTTTCGACGGTGTTCACGGGCTTTCACACCCCAGCGGTCGGGCCACTGCCAAGCGAGTGGCGCTCGGGTTTTTCTGGCCGAGCCTCCGGAGGGACGTCCTCCGATGGGCCAAGCAGTGCGTGCCTTGCCAGCTCTCCAAGGTCCACCGCCATAACCGCGCTGAGTTCGGAAGTTTCACCACCCCGGACGGCCGTTTCGACCACATACACGTCGATCTCATTAAATTGCCGGAGTCCCGGGGTTTCGAAAACTGCCTCACCATCATCGACCGCTATACCCGCTGGCCTCATGCCATTCCCGTAAGGGACACCAAGGCTGGCACTGTCGCCCGCGCTCTCTTCGATGGGTGGATCGCTTTCTTCGGCACTCCCCTCACGATTACGTCAGATCAGGGGAGGCAATTCGAGTCTGACCTTTTCACCAGGCTCAGTCATCTCGTGGGTGCCACGCACGTGCACACCACGCCTTATCATCCTCAGGCAAATGGCATGGTGGAGCGAATGCACCGCACGCTCAAGGCCGCCCTCAAGTGCTCTCCCCAGACGCCTTGGACTCAAGCGCTCCCGGCGGTACTTTTGGGCCTTCGCACCACTTTCAAGGAGGACCTGCAGGCCTCGCCGGCCGAGCTGGTATTCGGGACCTCTCTGCGTATCCCGGGCGACTTTGTCGCCTCCCGGGACGCATCGGCCGACAGCCCCACGGAGTTTGTCGCTGACCTCCGACGCCTCTTCAGGGCTGTCCGCCCGGTACCTGCTGCCAGACATGTCGAGCACCGTCCTTTTGTCTTCAAGGACTTACGCACGTGCGAATACGTTTTCCGACGGGTCGACGCCATTCGGGGGCCTTTGGTGCCACCCTATACTGGTCCTCACCGAGTCATCAGAAGGGCCGACGGCCGCACCTACGTCATAGATGTTAACGGCTTCTCAAGGGCCCTGTCGACCGACCACCTCAAGCCGGCCTATCTCGCGCCGGCTGACTCGCAGTCTTCTGAGTCCGAACAGCCCTCATCATCTTCGCAACTCAGCCTGCCCAACAGCACCCCTTCTAAGAGAGTCACCTTTTCACTCCCTTCGCAGCCTGCGAAGGTCATTGGGCAGGGAGTGGCTGTGGCGCCCTACTCGCCACCACGAGCGCCTGCGGCGCCCTATTCGCCACCTTTTGCGCCTGCGGCGCCCCATTCGCCACCACGAGCGCCTGCTGCGCCCTATTCGCCACCACCAGCGGCGCGGCGCTCTCGGCGCAAGCAGCGCCTGGTGGTGCGGAACGCGCACGGCTGAATCCTCTTCGCATCAGGACTCCGCCGCAGCCAGACGTCTGATTTCCACGCTCAAGTTTTTCTTCTTTCCAACGCGCTGAATTTATTGTGTTAAACCCGGTGGTGATAATTAAAGCGAACATTTAGACCAAGCCTTTTTGTGTCTTATTTAGTGTGCCCCCCCGTCCCCAAATATATATTTTCTATAAGACGAACAAACTCCAGGTATTCCGTAACATTGTTATGACGAATTATTTTATACAACTCCGAATTCAAAATCTGCATGTTGATTTCTTCGTAGCACTTTTATACAAAATAAATTTTTATAACAACTCGCAAAACTAAATAACTGCACTTGAAAGTTCTTGTAATTTTCTTATTATATTCTCAAATTAGAATTTTCCAATAATTCCAGTGTTTCCGCTTTTCTATCAAGATAGAGAATGATCAATTCGCAAAGAATCTTCCCTTTAAATAGCTAAAATTTTCGTTACTTTCACCTACCTGTAACTTATGCCTTTAAACACACAAACAATTATAATAGTCCCTTACCTCAAGTAATTATAATATCATAATATTAATTAGGTCTCATAAACATCAAAATCAATAATCATCATTTGTAAATACCTGGATGTCATATAGTAGGTACTAAACACATTACTCAAAAGGGCGCATATACTGAGTAAGTCAAAGTTATTTAAAACTGCCCTAAAACGTAATAATGTAATTTCTTTATTTATTTATTTATTTATTTATTTATTTATTTATTTATTTAACGCTTAATACAAGCTACAAACATTAAAGTAAAACTAAACACTAGTACTAACCTAAGGGAGCAACGGGAGAAAACGGAGGAAGGGAAAGAACAAGGCAGATTAGGGAAGACTAATTAGGTGGTGCCTGAGAGAGTTTTTGCTCAGGTGAAAGTCGAAGGAAGGGAGGGAGTTGGCTCTTCGAAGCATTCTTGTGAGGGGCTCAGAAAGACCGTAGTTGGTACGATGGTAAGGAGGGCGAAAGAGAGGGGCCGAGCGGAGGTTACGGGGGTTGGTGTAGATAGGGATCCGCTCGAGTAGAGAAGGACAGTCAATCTCGCCGATGAGCAGTTGGTGAATGAATGTGATATCGGCAAGGTCTCGCCGCTTCCATAGAGGCAACAAGTTAATGAGCCGAAGGCGGTTTTCGTAGGGCGGAAGGTTTTGAGGGTCAGACCAGGGGAGCTCGCGTAAAGCGAAACGAAGGAACGTACGCTGTACAGCCTCTATCCTGTTGATGCTAGTAGATTGGTAAGGAGACCAAACTTGGCTAGCGTGTTCCAGGAGAGGCCTAACGAAGGTGACAAAGAGGGATTTGGCGACGTATGGGTTAAGGAACTCCTTGGACCATCGCTTAACGAAGCCTAGCGGGGAGTTGGCTCTGGCAATCACACTGTCAATGTGTTGGCGAAAGTTAAGTTCACTATCACAGGTGACGCCTAGATCGCGAAGAGAGGAAACGGAGGGGATAGGTTCGCCAGACAAGTAATAGATTCTGTTGGGGGAAGAGGGGCGTTTGCGGGAATAGGTGATGGATTGGCATTTGGAGATATTGAGCTCAACAGAGTTTTTAGTGCACCAAATGCCAAAGTTGTTGAGATCTTGTTGTAGCAGACAGGATCCGTGGTAGAGGATATCCGTTTAAAGATTTTCATATCGTCTGTGTAGATGGACAGGTCGGAGTGCTTGATAACACACTCGACGTAATTTATGACCAGTATGAAAAGCAACGGACCTAAGTGGCTACCCTGAGGGACCCCCGAGTGGGCCACGAAAGAGTTGGAAAAGGACGAGCAGAAAAGGACCCTATACTGGCGGTGATTAAGATAGGACTTCAACCAGGAAGAAAAGAGCCGATTGAAGCCAAGGGAGTGAAGTTTGAAGAGAATTAATTTGTGTGAGTCAACCTCGTCGCCTTTTTCAAGGGCACACAGGGTTTTGGAGACGAAGTCAGTGAGGTTAGTAGTAGTTGATCTGCCTTTAAGGAAACCATGTTGGGATTGAGAAAAGATGGGTTTGCAGTGAAAGAACAAGCAATCGTAAACGATGCTTTCGAAGAGTTTGGGAATGGTGGAGAGTTTAGCAATAGGGCGATAATTGGGTATCTCACTCTTACAGCCCTTTTTATGGATGGGGATGATAAAACAATCCTTCCACCTGGCAGGTAAAACACCCTGGGAGATGGAGAGGTTAAAAATAGAGGAAAGGGGACCGATCAAGTGTTGGGCACACTCTTTAAGGATTAAAGCGGGGATACCGTCAGGGCCAGGGTTATGATCGGCAGGGAGGGCGGCAATGGCGGTAGCAACCATTGAAGGGTCAATGTTAATGGAGGCAAGGGAGGTCTGAGGACGCGACTCCAAAAAGTGGAAATAGCTAGAGTCGGGATCTAATGAGTGCTCACAGAAAGACTGGCTGAAGTGGTAAGCAAAGAGATTAGCTATTGTATTAGGGTCGGAGGAAGAAGTATCATTGAGTTTAAGGGTAGAAGGGTAACCGCTGGACTTCTTTTTAATGTTGATAAATTGGTAAAAGCGTTTGGGATCGGAGACGAGGGTAGACTGCATGTAATTAAGGTAATCGATATAAGAAGATTCGCTGCGTGCGGAGAAGAAGGAAGCCGCCGAGAGGTAATTGGAGAAGTCGGAGGTGGAGCGAGTTAGGAGGTAGGATTGCCAAAGTTTGTAACTTCTATTCCGAAGGGATCGAATTTCTTTCTTATACCAGGGGGGAGAAGGCATGATATCTCCGAGGTTGAAAAGGGAAGGATTGGGTCAGGCACGCAAAGAGTTCGCTATAAAAGACGTCGAGGGCATCAGCAACGGGAAGCTTGGACTCAGCTGAGAGGGAAAGAAGGAACGATTGAGAGAGAAGGCGGTTCAAATTGCCAAAGTCGCCTCGGCGGAAATTGAAGTGGTAAGAAGTCTCAGAGGTGGTGTGAAGAGGTGGGGGCACAAGGCCAATAGTGAGGAAGAGTGGAGGGTGGTACTGATCAAGAGTAGAAAGAAGCTGAGGGCTCTGAGAGACAACCCAGTTCACAGGGTCAGAGGAGAAGACCAGGTCGAGTTGTCTGCCAAGATTGTTGGTAATGCCACTAATTTGGTACAGACCAGAGTCGGAAAGACGGTCGACAAAAAGGGTTTCCTTGTCGGAGAGGATGTTGGTAGGGATATAGTGAAGCTCGTCATGAGATTGAAGCCATTCCAGGTGGGGAAGAATGAAGTCGCCGTGAACGATGATTTCATCGCTGGGCCAAAGGGTGCTGAAGATAGAGTCGATCGTATCGGTGGCAAGTTGGAAGGCCTCGAGCGGTTGGGAGGGGCGAATATATGCACAAAGGACATACAGGAATTTGCTGGTTAATGGTATTTTAATGCAGACAAAATTGAGGAGGCAGGAATTAGAAGAAGTGAGGAGAGTAGCGCCGAAGCGAGTACGCACAGCCAGAAGTACGCCGCGGTTAGAGAGGGTTAAGTTGTCGTCGCAGACATCGGCACGAAAAACTGAAAAATCCGCTGAAAAAAGTTCGCTGCTATAAATATTGGGAGTTAGGTTAGTTTCGGCTAGGGCAAAAATGTCATATGGAAAAACGAGGGAGTTCTGAAAAACAGAGGCAGTTTTGGTGCGTAGTCCTCTGACATTTTGGTATTATAGGGAAAGACAGCAAGGAAAGTGAGAATGGGCAGACGGTGGAAGGGCTGGGGGTAAGGGAGGAATAGAAAAGCCAGAGCCAGTCGGGTTAGGAACTAAAGTAAGATTTATGATCGTTCCGGGCTCTTTGAAGGTGGAAGATTCGCTGATAGCTGACGTAGGAGGCGAAAGTGGTAAGGTCAGAGGAGACCTTGTCAGGGGAGATACCGAATTCGGCATGAAACTTAAGGAACAGGTCGCGAAGGGTGGACAAGTCAGTGGGGAGGCCTTCCTGGTGAATTGAAACAAGCACATTGGTTTTAGTTTTTCCGTCAATGCAGACGGAGTCAGGCTTTTCATGAAGGTAGGCAAGGAGGAGGCGGACGTTGTCATAGATTCTATGGTCACGAAAGCGGGACAACAGATAGCGACCTTCGGTAGATTCAGCCGATCGCATGGTGAGTTTGACAATAGGGGGGAGGAGAGGGTCAATGAATGAAGGTCTGCTGGGGGGTTTGGAGGGGAGGCGGTGCGGATTGGAGGGAGGTGGGCCCAAGGAAGAAGAGGACGGAGAGGGAGGAAGGGGGGAGGGGGAAAGTATGGCTGGTTGAGAGGGAACTAAGGTATGCGCTTTGACCAAGTTAGGGTATTTGGGAGGGATGGAGAAGTTGAAGTTAGGGAAGAGGCTAGCCTTAAACTGCCAGTTGGAGTTAGGATTAGGGGAAGAAGGATTGGCGAGAGTGGGAGGGCTAGAGCGACGCTTAGTCGGATTGTTGGAGGGATAGCCTTTAGGTTTGTGGGAAGGTAATTTAGGGCTAGTAGTAGATTTAGAAGTGACAAAGGGACTAGAGTTAGGCTTAAGTTTAGAATTAGGACAAGGGTTGACCTTAGCTTTAGTAATATGACTAGAGTTAGTCTTAAGTACAGCATTAGGGCTTGGGTTAGTCTTAGCTTTAGTAATGTTACTGGAGTTAGTCCTTACATTACGAGGGTGACTAGAATTAGACTTAAAGCTAACAGACTTAGAAATCCCCTTAGTTATGCTAATATTACCGTAGCTAACGGGGCGGGAGAAGAGCCACTCTTATTTACCATGCAGAGTATCCTTGAATTTGGATGGCCCATCAGCATTGGGCGGGCGGAGTTTCACGCAGTAGATTGGAGAGATCGAGAAGTGTCCTACGAAGAAAGTGCGGATCCAAGTCACATCTGCGAGATGGGGGGCACCAGTCACTAGAAGCACTGAGGAGGTCTCGGAGGCAGCGACGTTGAGGCGGTGGAGTTTCTCCAGTCTAGAGCTCCATTCCTTTTCGGTCCAGAGAGTGCCGAATTTAGACACTGGGCGGACCAAATCGGAAGCGGAAGTCTGTACCGTAACGGTAGAAGTATGCGGGGGAGGCGTGGCAGAAAGTGTGGGCACACGGTCCAGACTAGGGGAGGGGCAGCTGATGGCCGAATCACTTTAGATATTAACGATGTCATTAATCCTAAACGTTTACTAGGGAAACTTTTATTTTTTCCAAAACAAATATTGTACAGCCTTAAAAGTCAGAAACTTCCTGCATAAATGGAAATATTATGAGGAAATACGCAGCCGACAACACCAATTTACTTCAAATGCAATTATCTCCGAAGGTCGCAGGTGGTCGCAGCCAATTTTTGTTTTAAAAGATGCAGGAGGATTTCTACTTTAATTTCATAACTATAAGAGCGTGGCCATCATTGGCCATTTTTTTAAAAGTCAACAATAAGTTAACATTTTAGCGAAATATGACACCTTTTAATTAAAATGCTATTATTAAAAAAGTGTTCAACTTTTATCATAACTTGTTGGCCTAGTAAGACCTTCTCCTATGTAGGGAGTGACTTCAGTAATAAAAATCGAATCTCCCCATACAACAATTTTCGCAATAGCACTTTGAAATTCCAAAAAATTTAAAAATTTAGGAAAAAAATGAGCCGCTCACATTTTTCCCTGGCTTTAGCAATTCCAAATACAAGGACGGGGGGAAATATTGGAAAAAAAATGTTGCCATAAGGTAGTACCAAAAACAATATATAGAAATAAGACGTCCCAACAGAGCAAACGTTCAGCGAGAGAAGCTTTTAGATTAGGGATCCGACTTCAGCGTAGAGCTTTCGCAGTTGACCACATTTTTGTATGCTACTGTAACGCTTCATGTGAGTGCGCAGGGCAGACGCGACAGAAGAGCTCAGAATTATATTCTGTTGCACTGGCGCTTATCATGGCCTACTGCCTGACTTGAAGGTGTTCTGTTGTGCACATAAGGCATGTGGATTATTTGTGTGTCTCCTCATTCACATGTGAATTTCGTTAGAGTCAAGTTGGCGATTTTTATCGATATTTTTTTCAGATTTGTATTTGATTTTAATTTCATTTCAATATGGAATTAGAAAAAATAAAATCAGCTGTTGTCACGGCTAAGGGTAAGAGATACGAGAAATGTTGCATTTCTGTATGTAATGCTAATAAAGCCAATGATAAATGCAGACTTTTCCGTTTGCCTAAATTAGAAGCTATGCGCAGTCAATGGCTAGCCAATTGTGGGCTTAGTATAACTTCCACTAAAATGTTTTTAATTTGTGAAAAGCATTTTGAAAGTAAATATTTGGGAAAGAAAAAGTTAAAAATGGGCGCTATACCCACATTGTTTTTAGGGTGTGATCAAGTATCACAAACAGAATTTGCAATTACTGAAAATAAGAAAAAATATAAGAAGTGTTGTATTATATCTTGTGGCAATAGTAGCGAATATTTTCGTATGTTTAAATTTCCTCAGAAAGGCCCTAAGTTAAATGCGTGGCTTACTGCTTGTAATTATAATGAAAGTGAAAAGTTTTAAGCAAACTTATTTGCTCTCAACAATTCGAAGAACGATTTTTTGAGAAGAAAAAATTAAGTTTAAATGCAATTCCTAATTTAAATCTCCCAATGGAGATAAGCAATCCATACAATTTCGTAGATGGAAATATAGATAATAATGAACATACCATGACTACGGAGGCAAGGACTGAAAATGATGTGCCCTTTGGTAAAAATTCAGATAATGAAACAGAATGTAAAAGATGTTTAAAGAATATCAAAAATGCTTCCTATTATAGATCAAAATTGCATAAATCGAATGAGAAAGTGTTTGAATTGGAGAAAAAAGTCAAACTTTTGTCCAAACAACTCAAAGCAAGACAACGTAAACTTAATCCAAAAAGTATAACAGATCACGTTAACACCCTTTCTAATGTAAGTGAAAATTCAAAGGAATTTTGTAAAATGCTTTTGACAGAACGGCAAAAATCAACGAAGTGGAATGAAAAACAAAAAACCTTAGCCCAGACCTTAAACTACAAGTCAAATTCTACCTATTTATTTATGCGAGACAATTTAAATTTTCAATTACCATCTAAATCAATACATCGGTGGACACCATTAAAAAAATTACATCCTGGTTATAACAGTAATCTTTTAGAAAATATCAAATCTATGGCAAATAAAATGGATGACTTTGATAAAGAGACCGTTATTATCTTTGACGAAGTAGCCATTCGAAAAGATTTGGTATATGACCCTTATGGAGACCAGGTAGAAGGACTCTTAGATTATGGCGATGGTAAAAGAGAAAAAATTATTGGAAAGTATGTATGTGTTTTCATGCTTCGTGGACTTTTATCAAATTGGAAGTGCTCAGCTATTTCGTTTCCAGTGAAAGTGGTAAGAAAGGAGAAGAGTTAAAGGAAATTTTATTACAAAACTTGAAAATAGCATTTAGTGTTGGTTTAAACGTTCATGCTGTAATTTGCGACCAAGTACCAAATAACAAGAATGCCTTTAGACTTTTAGGTATTTCTAGGAGCAATCCGTATTTTACATTCGAAACGAAAAAAATATATGGTATACAGTAGGTGATCAATGAATTAGAAACACTCGAATTTTTTTTAAAGTTTTTGGGTATTTCTGGAAATTTAAGGAAATAAGTAAAAATTATGTAAAATTGTCACTACATATTTATTATTCAGCTCCATCTTGTGTACATAGTGAATAAAAATTTAATATTTCGTTGCCCCCCTTAGCTTTAATTACTTCTTTTATTCTGTTTGGCATATTTCCAATACAACTGATGATCATTTCCTTAATTTCAGCGCCATTATTCCATATATCTTCGATATTATTTTTCAAAATTTGAATGGTATTATTTGACCTCGAGTATACTTTAGATTTTAGGAAGGCCCAACAGTTCTCAATACGACTGAGATCTGGAGAATTGCCTGGCTAAGGAAGAACATTAATATTTTTTGAAATGAAAAAATCATTAACGGATCTTGTGGTGTGGCATGGTGCGCCGTCCTGCATAAACGTGTAGGAGGATCTGCCAGAAGATAGAGAGTCCATATAAGGAAGAAGGACCGTTTCCAGGACACATTTGTATTGTTCCGAGCGTAGCGTTCCCTCGACGAAATAAGGAGGACCGAGACCTTCTCCAGTAATGCAACTCCAAATCATTGTTGCCGGTGGATGTTTGATCGTTCTGACGAGTCAGTCTTCTTGAAAACGCTCATTGGGTGTTCGTCTAACAAAATAAACTGCTTCCATGACAGCTTCTAAGCGGCATTCATCACTAAAGATGACCTAAATAAAAAAAGAAATTACGAAAAAGTGAAAATTGGTATTTTTGACAAACATACGGGTCAACACTGAACCCTAATATTCCAATTTTTAATCACCTTTCTCCAATCATCAATGGTTAAGTTTGATGAAGTTTAGCCCAAATTAATCGCTTCTTCTTCATTTTTTCCGTTTATTTCGGCTTCTTTGCCGGCCGCCTGCATTTTAGAGAGGCCTCATAAAATCTTCTTCTGACTGTCATCGCTGATATATTCACTCCGTGTTCATTCAGCTCTCTAGTAAGTACTCGTACTGGTGCCCTGCGTTGCTGTGCACCCTTCCGAATAATTTCCCGGTAAGTTCTGGCAGAGGTTTTCCTTCTGCTCTTACAGTTTTCCCGTTTATTATGACCGGGAGACAAGCCAACTTCAATATTTTTTGAAATTCTGCTCACGGTGGCCGCCGAAACTTCAGTTCTCCTAGCTATTTTCCGAATAGAAAACTTTTGCAATCTTAACCATGTTGCAATCTCGATTTTTTTCCCACTCGTTATGTCTTTTCGCCGTCCCACTATGAAAAATTCACAGTTTCAGAAAAAAAATTCATATACACCTTAAAATCATACTTTTTCATTTTGTTTCTTCGCACTTCACTGGCAGAATACTTTCTTAACACTTACTGTTTATTATTTTCCACAAAAACACTTTATACCCTCTATAACAACGTCACTCGATAACTTCCTTAATGTAAACGACAGCACTTTAGCTTAAATCGTCTTTTTCATACCCTTTTTATACCTCCTTTTTACCCTTTCTAGGAAGGATGTTATAAAATTTACTTGCCTAACAAATGTGGGAGATCCCCTTAATTGTTTCATGCGAAACTCTTTTTTATCAGACTTCATCCTAAACGCATATTGCAATTATAAATTGAAACTGTGTTAAAATTTTCAAGTGTTTCTAATTCATTGATCACCTACTGTACATATATGATGTACCACATTTAGTGAAATCTTTACAAAATACTCTAATGAAATCGGATATTACTTCAATTTATGGAGACGCTAGCTGGAAAATATTGCAAATATTATTTCAGCGGGACTCATCCCAAATTTTAAAAATGTGCCCAAAGCTGACTGCAAAGCATATTGAACCAGGAAGTTTTGACAAAATGAGAGTTAAATACGCCATGCAAATTTTTAGTAAAAGTATTGCGGCTGGTATTAAAACCTGTATAAATTTGAATAAGATTCCAGAAGAATTTTTATCGAAAGCTCAGGCAACAATCGACTTTATCTTACATTTAGACAAAATAATTGATTGTTTAAATAGTCGATACATATATGATAAAAATATGTATAAATCTCCATTGCGGAGAGAAAATGTTGTACACAAATTTCTAGAAGAAAGCAACGACTTTTTAAATAGTCTTAAGTTAGTTAACCGAGGTAAAAATTATTGCATTGATGGTTTAATGCATTCCGTAAATGCAGTTCTTCTTCTAAGCAATAATCTTTTTACTTCAGAGAAAGAAATTTCGTATTTATTGACATCAAGATTTAATCAAGATCCAATTGAGAATTTGTTTGCACAAGTACGATCTAAAGGAGGAAATAATAACAATCCTTCGATAGCCGAATTTAATAGTATTATAGCAAGGGTCATGTCAATGAAAATGATCACGTCGTCTTTTGTCAAAAATTGTGAAGACGACGATGACCTGCTTTTAGACTGGAATCAGTCTAATCACCATCATACATTCCCACTGGAAAAACATTTTCTCTGAGTGTTATTAATACTAATTTTGCTGAAATGATTACCGAGGTGGATAATGAACTTTTCAAAGAAAATTCGGTACTACTTCAGGAAGAAAACTCGGATGAATTCTTGGTCGAATTATCTGCTCAAAGGTATTTTGTTGGGTATGTTATCCATAAAATTGTAGTCAATAAATTACATTGCTCATTGTGCATAAGTCAAATGGTAAAATCTGACGACACATTAACATCGCAATCTGAATCTCTAATTTTAAATAAAGATTATTCTGGTTCAGTGCTCTCAAATTCAGTTAATTTAAAGCCGCCTGCAGATGCATTTTTCGAAATCTGTTCTTTACATTTTAAAATATATAAAATTTTCTTTGAACAGTTTTTACATGTAAAAGATATAAAGAAGAATATATATGAAGCATGCATTCAAGAAACAAACAAATATTTCCCTTTTGGTTTACAAATGAGCCATGTACAGAGCACAGAAAATCTGTTTTAGATTTTATGATTTTAGTTCTACTCCGAAAAAATTGTTCTTGGCTGTTAAAACATAGCTCAAATATTATTAAACACGGCCGCCTTAGTAATTTAAAACAGTAAAAACTTAATAAAATTAAAAAACTTTAATGAAACCAAACCTGGTAGAAAAATTTATTTGATCCAATAATATAAGTTGTGCTCGTTCTATGTTCTGAACCTCAAAAATTGAAATTCTTGAATCAAGGAAACAGTATTTTTTTACGTCAACAAAAAAATATTCTTCGACATTGCAAATTTTATAATTTTATTTTTTATATAATATAATATGATAGTTGAAATTAATAATTAAGTAAAAACCAAAATATTCTTGACTCGAAGCAAATTGCCTTGATTCTAAAATTTGTTTTACCAGTATAGGTTTGGTTTTTCTTCCGGAAACTTATTCAAATTTATACCAGCTGCCACACTTTTACTAAAAATTTATTTATTTATTTAATTAGGAAGGGTGTTAACGTGATCTGTTATACTTTTTGGATTAAGTTTACGTTGTCTCGCTGAGGAGACACACAAATAATCCACATGCCTTATGTGCACAACAGAACACCTTCAAGTCAGGCAGTAGGCCATGATAAGCGCCAGTGCAACAGAATATAATTCTGAGCTCTTCTGTCGCGTCTGCCCTGCGCACTCACATGAAGCGTTACAGTAGCATACAAAAATGTGGTCAACTGCGAAAGCTCTACGCTGAAGTTGGATCCCTAATCTAAAAGCTTCTCTCGCTGAACGTTTGCTCTGTTGGGACGTCTTATTTCTATATATTGTTTTTGGTAGTACATTTAGTTTACTACTAGTAATATCGAATGGCATTAAAATTTTTAAAATCGGTGACATGACGAAAATCGATTTGGTAACCCAAAATTGTTCTTGGCCTACTGTGCGACACGACGTAAAGTTCAATGTCACATTGTGGCTGGGGCCGGGGGAGGATGCGGCGCTGAAGGCCGGGCCTGGTGCTTGGGCTGGTGGCGGAGACGGGGCTGGAGCTGTGTTCTAACAGCTTTGCGTCCAAGACTCTTGCAGTATTTAGTTATGCTAGAAAAAAGTGCTAGCTGTATGACTCGGGGGATTTGAACCGTGGATTGTCGGCTTGAGAGGCATGTATGATAAACCCTCAGCTATCAAGGCGTCTGGCTCTTTATGTTTAATGTGTGCACATAAAAGTGACTTGTGCAGTTGCATCTTAGAGATACTGCAGCTACTGCTTAGCAACGAGGTTTTGCAAGTTTAAAGACACCGATAACAGTTTCAAATGCAGTGAGAGTAGACAGGCTATGAGCGTTCGGGCGCAATTTTCCCACAAGAAATGTACAGGGGCTCAGAAAACTACAAAACGGTTCCAAAAGCTCTCGGTCTGGACGTGGAGAAGCATTTGAAAGCTTCTTCTGGTCTTGGACGAGTAGTTTTGAGATGTGTGACATCATGAAAGCTTCTTCTGGTCTTGGACGATCAGCTGAAAGCTCCTTTGTGTGTCCTTGGGGTTGCATCAGGCGGTAGGGGTTGTGTTTGGTGGGCATTTTTACCTATCCCCCTCCCCCCGCTGAGATATATGCCCCTCCCCCCGCTGAGATCTTTGTCCCCCTCCCCCGCTGAGTTCGGTCCCCCGCCCCAGCTCTTACTTCGCCGTGACACGTCTTGTGACATTGCGAAATAATCAGGAGAAATGAGCAGAGTGTGAGGCATTTGGTTTTGTTTCTTATCTCTAGCTTTGGACGATGCGATCGCTGAATTGCAATATTTTTGGGTTGCAGGTGGCTTTGTTTACATTAGATTAGAATGGAATGAATTATTTTATAAATAATAATATTGCATAATGTAGATCTTGTCTGAGTATATTTAAAACTATGAGGATGCTTGATGCAGATTTTCTCAGGAGGCAATTATCAATCGCACGATCATATTTTCTTAACAAATTGGATTTAATTTTGTCTAATTAATGATATTCATAAAACCCTAAATAAAATTTTCCTTCGATATACTTCACACTTAGCCTTGTAAATGAGCCTATACATATATGGTGAATCCACACGGCGAATTTGTTGCTCTAGTATTCTGTAGTTTCATGAGTTCAAACGCTGTTAATACGCAATATTTTCGCTCGTTTGATAACTTTTATTTTAGTATTTACTTGTAATGGAATTGTTGTTATTGTATAAGGTCTTATAGAGATTTCGGATAGTTTATACTTTTCCTTCTTACTCTTTAATAGGACTTTATCTCCTATGTGGAATGATATTAGCTTGGCACTTTTCTAATAGCGTTCTTTACATTTTTGTTCTTACTGGTTACGTTATTTGTTCATGACAGCTTGCAGTTTACTATTTTTCTTATTAATAGCGAGGTGAGAGAAACATTTTCCACAGGAATTTAGGCCCCAATCTTTATTACAATTCACATTGCTATTTCGATTTCAAATTAAGTACAATCAAGGTTAAACTTAAGATTCTTCCCCTATTAACAAATACTTTTGAGATCAGCAATTTAACGTTTTAATTTTTTCTTATTAATAGCGAGCTGAGGGAAACATTTTTCACTGGAATTTAGACCTTAATGTTAATTACAATATACGTAGTTCGCTCGATTTAGAATTAAGCTAATGGTTGACTCAAGTTTAAAAATCTAGGTTGAGAAATAAAACGCTGAATTAAACTTTTTCGCAAAAATTATTTTTATTTTAAATTATAATACTACATCTTTAGCATTTAGGCAAGAGCTTTGCTTTGATGAGAGTTTCAGCCATTTCACGTAAACTTTATCGGTCTGTACAGGCCTGTACAGGGCTATACAGATCTGTACAGGTTTGTATAGCTGTCCATCAGTATAGCTGTAACTGCCATCACGTCAACAACATGGATGAAAAGCTCACGAGGGATATTATAAAAACGAGCGATGGTATACGAAAAATGTACAAAGCTTTCAAGATTTGTAAAATGGAAACAGATGCTCAATTGGAGCAAACCTTTAAGCCAATTACCAGCACGCTAATAGAGCTATCGAAATCGGTAAAGCTTGAGGCTAAAGAACAAATTAAGACAGAGCCCGAGCAAGAGAAGAAGCAAAGCTATGATGATGTATACACACCACCTGCCCGTAAACACTTAAAGATGGAATCAACCAGCACAGCTTTCCACTTTGAAGATTATTCATTGGATGAAAGAGGTGGTAGTGGTAGTGGTGATGACGTTGATGATCTTGAGGATGACGATCATGATGATGAGTATGATACACCAATACAATCAACAACATTAAAAGAACATAGTTCACGAATATTAGAATCACCAGGCCAAATATTAAAAAAATATAAGCAGCTGGTTAGTCAGAACAGTATAAAAATTGATAAAACCTATGGAGTGTACTACAGCGATGGGTGGAAGATTTGCAATTCATCGCTAAAAGTTGAAGATGAAAATGTTGATATTGGAGGCAGGCCATATAAGATAACCAAAGGTTTATTTGATCTGATTTTTATGAAACATCCAGGCGGTTACGATAGAGAAGACTTGTACAATTATCGATCAATTTTAAATGATTCAAGCGCGCACAGGCGTGACTTTAATGAAAATAAACAAATAAAAGGAACAAATACCTATAAATATAAAACAATTATAAAAAAGTTAGTGAACACTCCTACACTGCGTACTGGAACAAGAGTCATGAGAATTCCTAAAGAAAACATTGATCACCTTTATTGGGATGATCCTAATGAACTTGTTGATAGATAGATTTCGTATACTAATAGCATCCCAACAAGCTGGAAATAATAGTCATACTAATGAAATTATACTAATCGTTGAGGAGCTACAGGAGGCTGAAATAATTACATAAATATTGGCATATACGATGAATACATTCATTTTGTCATATCCTATCTCTACAAACTAATTAGAGAAATGATAAAACGTTGGATGACGGCAAGTTCGATCACTTTAAAAGGTTGATGAACAAGCACAAAATTAATCACTACTTGACGTTTAATACGCTCAAAGCATCGATAGTGGGATAATTCAAAAGAGCTTTAAAGAGCATGATGTAGAAGGAGTTCAACATGAATGGTTCTTACAAATGGTTTGAATTGCTAAAAGTATTACTATCTCAATAAAACATAAAAACACATCAAACAATTAGGATGCGCCCTTGTGATGTAAATGCATACAATGAAAAGCATCTTTTCGGTACAGTGTATAATCACATGAAGATTGCTGATTCAGCTAAATATAAAAAAGGAGACTATGCCCGTATAAGCAAATATAAGCATGTATTTGAGAAAGGCTATACACCAAACTGGACATCGGAAATTTTCAAGGTTACAAAAATTTAAGTGACTAATCCTGTAACATATCTGCTAGAGGACTACGAGGGTAACCCTATAAAAGGAGGATTTTACGAAATGGAGTTGTTGAAAGTGAAACATCCCCACCTCTACCTTGTTGAAAAAATTCTAAAAAACGAATGGCGATAGAGTTTACGTGAAATGGCTGGGACTCTCATCAAAGCAAAGCTCTTGCCTAAATGCTAAAGATGTAGTATTATAATTTAAAATAAAAATAATTTTTGTGAAAAAGTTTAATTCAGCGTTTTATTTCTCAACCTAGATTTTTAAACTTGAGTCAACCATTAGCTTAATTCTAAATCGAGCGAACTACGTATATTGTAATGAACATTATGGTCAAAATTCCAGTGAAAAATGTTTCCCTCAGTTCGCTTTTAATAAGAAAAAATCTAAACGTCAACTTGCTTATCTCAAAAGTATTTGTTAATAGGGGAAGAATCTTAAGTTTAATCTTGATTCAGTCATGTACTTAATTTGAAATCGAAATAGCAATGTGAATTGTAATAAAGATTGGGGCCTCAATTCCTGTGGAAAATGTTTCTCTCACCTCGCTATTAATAAGAAAAATTGTAAACGGCAAGCTATCATGAACAAATAACGTAACCAGTAAGAACAAAAATGTAAAGAACGCTATTAGAAAAGTGCCAAGCTAATATCATTCCACATAGGAGATAAAGTCCTATTAAAGAGTAAGAAGGAAAAGTATAAACTACCCGAAATCTCTATAAGACCTTATACAATAACAACAATTCCATTACAAGTAAATACTAAAATAAAAGTTATCAAACGAGCGAAAATATTGCGTATTTAGGGGTTGAAAAGAAACTTTCTTCCCCAAAATAAGTTTTCCTTCAGGCGATATTCTCCTTTAATTTTTCTTTTGAAATTATAAATTCATCGTTGAATTTTCTTATTTAAAATGTATTTTAATTTTAAATTATTTTTCTTATAAATGTTTATATATTTTTACAATATTATTTTAAATATTTTGTTTTTAATTAAATATTCTGGATTTTCTATTTTATTAAATTTAATTTTTATTTTATTTATTTTGACTAGCTGATCACCAGACACACCGATTGCTTCTCTTTATTTTTTACCCTAAAACCTAACGGCATACTTATTTTTTAAAAAACATTAAATAATCTAGACATTTTCATCAAGTGTTTTACAACAAGTAGTTTAAAAGTTGCCGCTCCTACATAAAACCTAAACTACAATTATTTTTAATTCACATGCTAAAACAAAAACTTGGAACTAACGGTTCAGCCGCCACAACACCCCCTTCCCAGCGAAACAGCAAATGAGCGAAAGTAATTACTTAATATTGGAAAAGGTAACTCTCTTTGGAGAAATGTTCGGTTTTAAGAGAGCACAAGGTGAATGGTTGGCTGACTGATCCGTCCTGGACACTGGCCTAGGAAGCGGATTTTTTGTTGTATGAACAGACTTTGGCTGTTCTTTTGTACGTGGAGGGTTATCGAAAGAAACAGTAATGACGTCTTTCTCAGTTGGATGATTATTTTCATAATTAATTTGGCAAGAATTTAGAGTGTAACAAGGCTTTAAACGATCGAGTGAAATGTTAATGTCTCTATTTTTAATTCTAATTGTAAAGAAATTTTTATGTCTGGTTATGACGGGAAATGGACCTTGGTAGTAACTCTGAAAACTACCTCTGACTGCGTCACTTCGAATGAACACATGAGAACAAGTGTG
Organism: Tolmerus cingulatus; assembly: GCA_959613345.1. Lineage (NCBI taxonomy): Eukaryota > Metazoa > Arthropoda > Insecta > Diptera > Asilidae > Tolmerus > Tolmerus cingulatus. Next base: position 17,031,902 of record OY390709.1, on the reverse strand, counting down.
CAAATTCTTGAACTTAAAAAATTTTGTTTTAGAATGATTTGAGGCGGGCACGGGACGAATATTACAGAAAAAATTTTTTAAACGATTGACAAATACACTTTGATGGTAATTTGGTGATTTATCTTCAAGGAAATCGCCTGGCAGTCTCAAAGGTTGACCATAAAGTAATTCAGCTGGGGTGGCAACGAATTCCTCCCGAAAAGTTGTTCGAAGCCCAAGCAAAACAGAAGGCAAGATGTCAGACCAAGAATCGGTTTGATACATCTTAATGGCTGTTTTTAGGGTCCTATGCCAACGCTCAATAAACCCATTTGATTGTGGGTGGTAAGGTGTCGTGCGATTATGCTTGAAGCCTAATAATCCAGAGAGTTCTTTAAAAAGAAGAGATTCAAATTGCCTACCCTGATCCGTTACTATAATTTTTGGAACCCCAAAACGAGAGATCCATTCATGAAATAAGGCTTTCGCACAGTTTTCAGCTGAAATGTGTGATAAGGGTATTGCCTCAGGCCATCGCGTAAATCTATCGATGATAGTAAGGCAATATCTGAATTCATGAGAGGGAGGTAACGGGCCGATGATATCCATGTGAATAATTTCAAAACGAGCTGATGAAATTGGGAATGACCCGAAAGAATTTTTAACGTGACGCGAGATTTTATTTTTCTGACACGCTAAGCAACTTCTACTCCACTTAACGACGTCTTTATTCATGGATGGCCAAAAGTATTTTGAAGTTACCATTTTATTTGTGGCCCGGATACTAGGATGAGTTAAATTATGTAAAGAATTAAAAACCTGAAGTCGGAAAGATTCCGGAATGAAAGGACGATGTACTGATTTAGACTTCTCACAATAAATTTGTTTGACACTTCCTAAAACAGGCAGTTTCAAAAATGTAAATGAGGAATTTTTTAATAAATCTTGAAGTTGACTATCGGATTCCTGAGCCGTAGCTATAGCTTCAAAATCTAAAGTAGATGGTAAATGAATTTCCTCAACGCGTGAAAGAGTATCAGCAACAACATTATTTTCACCGGCAATATGCTGAATGTCAGTGGTGAACTGACCTATAAAGTCTAAATGCCTCGCCTGTCTGGGAGAAGCTTTTTCTAAATTCTGTCTAAAGGCAAAAGTTAACGGTTTATGATCAGTGAAAAGGGTGAAAATTCTTCCCTCCAAATGATACCGAAAATATTTAATCCCTTTGTAAGCTGCCAAAAGTTCACGGTCATAAGCACTGTACTTATTTTGAGCAGCGGTTAATTTAGTTGAAAAGAAACCAAGGGGTTGCCAGGAATCATTAACTCTTTGATTTAGTGAAGCACCGATCGCGAGATCAGAAGCATCAACAAATAATGCTAAGTGAGCATTGTTATCTGGAAAGGCCAAAAGAGTAACTTTGGCTAACTGCAATTTAACATCTTCAAAGGCCTTAATTGAATCCTTTGTCCAATCAATTTTCTTGGAACCGTCCTTTTTACTCCCGGTTAAAAATTTGTTAAGGAGAATCTGATGCTCAGCAGCATGAGGTAAGAAACGACGGTAAAAATTTACCATGCCGAGAAAGCGTCTTAATTCTTTGACTGTTGAAGGACGCTTGAAATTGAAAATAGCCTGTACTTTCTGAGGCGAAGGCTTAATACCTTGCGAATTAATAAAATGACCGAGAAACTTTACTTCTGGAAGCATGAAGTTACACTTCTCGATGTTAATAACTAACCCATGTTCTTGTAATTTTTGAAAAATTTGTTTTAAATGTTCCAAATGTTGTTCTTCAGAATGGGAGGCCACCAAAATATCGTCCAGATAAACGAAACAAAATTGGAAGTCTCGAAGTACTGAATTTATAAATCTTTGGAAAGTTTGTGCAGCATTGCACAGACCAAATGTCATTCTAGTAAATTCAAATAAACCGAAAGGTGTACAAATGGCGGTTTTAGGGATATCTTCTGGTTCAACAGGAATTTGATGATACGCCTTGGTCAGATCCAAAGTAGAGAATATTTTACAATTTTGAAGATGGGAAACGAAATCATGAATAAGTGGTATTGGATAACGATCTGGAATTGTAACATAGTTAAGGCGTCTATAATCACCGCATGGTCTCCAATCACCATTTGCTTTAGGGACCATATGCAATGGTGATGACCAAGGACTGTTGGATGGTCTACAAATGCCTTGATTCAGTAAAAAATCAAATTCCTTCTTTGCTATTGCCAATTTCTCTGGTGACAGGCGTCGGACTTTGGAAAAAATTGGTGGACCTATAGTTTTAATTTGATGTGTTATACTATGTTTAATCGGTTTCGAAAAGGTTGTTTCAACAGTAATGTTTTGAAATTTCCGAAGTAATTTTTGTACTTTGTCATTTATCGATGGTTTAATTAGTACTGACAAAGTAGTAGAAGGGCCAGTAAATATACGTCCATTTGAAGTTAAGTTAGTTAGAGGGTCGATAAGCATTCCTTTAGAAAGATCAACAATTAATTTAAAATGATATATAAAATCTGCACCTAGAATTGGCTTCTCGACATCAGCTATCAAAAACTGCCATTGAAAATTTCTTCGTAGACCAAGATCTAAAGTTAAAATTTTATTCCCATAAGTATTGATAGGTGAAGAGTTCGCAGCGGATAACTGCAAACTGGAAGGTAACAATTTTGACAAATGAGGAACAGGAATGACCGAGACATCTGCGCCTGTATCAATTAAATAATACTGCTTTGTTGAATTATCAAAGATGTGCACACGACTATTGTATTCGTTTAAATCATCCGTCGTCAAAGATGAAACGCAATTTAGTTTTTTTGTGATTCCAAGAATTTTTTGTAAGAACACGGAGGAATACACTTGGAAGCGTTATCATTGTAATTGGCATGATACCAACACCAATCTGGATGATTTCGAGATTTGGAATTATCCCGTCTTGTCAATCTAGAGTGGGAAAAAGAAGGAGATCTACCTCTTGATTGATTACGTTCGCGAAAAGAAGAATTACTGGAGGGTTGATCACGTAATTTTAATGATTTTACGTCGAGGGCCAGATTATTGACTGTTTGATTTAATTTATAAACTTCAGACGATAAATTTGATAACATATTTATAATGTTAGCGTTATGATGAGATGAGAGAGCAAAAACAGAAGATTTATTACACATCTCAAAAATTTTGTCCGCGCAGTCGGCCAACTGATTAAGAGGGCCAGAATTGCACGATAAAATTGCTCTCATACGTTCTGTCTCTGCAACCAGAGGGTCTTCAAAACGTCGTCATTTAATTTCCCATCAGCCAGATTTTTCATTTCGCGTAAAAACTGCGAAGGAGACCTATCACCTAAAACCAGATTTTCGAGAAGTTTATTTAATTTGCAAGTCTCGCTCTCTGAAAGGCGAGATATTAACATTTCTTTCAAATTAGTATAAGGAATTCGCGGATCCGGATTTTCTAATATATCACTAATTGTACTTATTAAATTTTCATCCAATGCCGAAAGAAGATGATTGTATTTAGTGCTTTCTGAAGTGATTCTAGCCAATTCAAATTGCGCTTCCAATTTTTTAAACCAAAATTTTGGAGCACTTCTCCAAAAGGGGGGAGCGCTAAACGAAATTGTAGAAACAGAAGGAAGTACTGTGGCGGATGAAAATAAATCTTGCATAAGGGGATTCAGCGACGCGAAGGGATTATCACTTTCAACATCTCCCCGGTTAAAATCGCCACTTGAACCGTTCATTTTAAACAATACCAAATGTGAATTAAAAATTAACAAAAATTTCTAATAAGGAGTTTTAAAATTGAATCTAAATTGCTACTTCCCTGTGCTATTCTTGCTGAAATTGCTGTTTCGAATTTAAATGCCGCTGAAGGCTTGGATGAGATTGATGTATCCAATTTTAATAGTGAGGTGAAATTTTCTTCTTCTTATTTCTTCCCTCTTATTTCTTTCTTCTTATTTCTTTCTTCTTACTTCTTTTTTAAATTCTTTCTTCTTTTTGTCTTTTTTCTTAATTCTTTCTTCTTTTATCGGGGTCACCAGTTTTTAGGGGTTGAAAAGAAACTTTCTTCCCCAAAATAAGTTTTCCTTCAGGCGATATTCTCCTTTAATTTTTCTTTTGAAATTATAAATTCATCGTTGAATTTTCTTATTTAAAATGTATTTTAATTTTAAATTATTTTTCTTATAAATGTTTATATATTTTTACAATATTATTTTAAATATTTTGTTTTTAATTAAATATTCTGGATTTTCTATTTTATTAAATTTAATTTTTATTTTATTTATTTTGACTAGCTGATCACCAGACACACCGATTGCTTCTCTTTATTTTTTACCCTAAAACCTAACGGCATACTTATTTTTTAAAAAACATTAAATAATCTAGACATTTTCATCAAGTGTTTTACAACAAGTAGTTTAAAAGTTGCCGCTCCTACATAAAACCTAAACTACAATTATTTTTAATTCATATGCTAAAACAAAAACATGGAACTAACGGTTCAGCCGCCACACGTATTAACAGCGTTTGAACTCATGAAACTACAGAATACTAGAGCAACAAATTCGCCGTGTGGATTCACCATATATGTATAGGCTCATTTACAAGGCTAAGTGTGAAGTATATCGAAGGAAAATTTTATTTAGGGTTTTATGAATATCATTAATTAGACAAAATTAAATCCAATTTGTTAAGAAAATATGATCGTGCGATTGATAATTGCCTCCTGAGAAAATCTGCATCAAGCATCCTCATAGTTTTAAATATACTCGGACAAGATCTACATTATGCAATATTATTATTTATAAAATAATTCATTCCATTCTAATCTAATGTAAACAAAGCCACCTGCAACCCAAAAATATTGCAATTCAGCGATCGCATCGTCTAAAGCTAGAGATAAGAAACAAAACCAAATGCCTCACACTCTGCTCATTTCTCCTGATTATTTCGCAATGTCACAAGACGTGTCACGGCGAAGTAAGAGCTGGGGCGGGGGACCGAACTCAGCGGGGGAGGGGGACAAAGATCTCAGCGGGGGGAGGGGCATATATCTCAGCGGGGGGAGGGGGATAGGTAAAAATGCCCACCAAACACAACCCCTACCGCCTGATGCAACCCCAAGGACACACAAAGGAGCTTTCAGCTGATCGTCCAAGACCAGAAGAAGATTTCATGACGTCACACACCTCAAAACTACTCGTCCATGACCAGAAGAAGCTTTCAAATGCTTCTCCACGTCCAGACCGAGAGCTTTTGGGACCGTTTTGTAGTTTTCTGAGCCCCTGTACATTTCTTATGGGAAAATTGCGCCCGAACTCCCATAGCCTATCTACTAGTGTGCTGCATCTTGGAGAATATGAACAATGATTCGAAACAATAAACTAGCTCAATAGAACTTGTTTATCTGGCGTCCGTGAAATCCAGAAATCGAAAAACTGATTTCAGCTTGAACTTCCTCAAATTGAATCCTCCAACCTCGAAGAGAAAACGAAATACGAAACAATCCAATAACTTAAGTTTTAATAAATATCCGTTTAAAACTAAATGGTAAAAAGCGCATTAAAATAAATAGGATGTCCGCATGACAATATATACACAACGCTTACACTTAAATATAGGGGTGAAATAGAGGCAATAAAATATACACATCCGTCACAATGTGTGATTTAACTCAAGGGCTCGTACAAAAATATCTGAGTATGGAGCTTTTTACATTTTCGTTTTTTGGTTTAATTTGGAATAAGAAGTCAGTTCTCATAGCTCTTCCCACAATCTAAGACTTTAGTCAAGAGAAAGTGGCACACCTAAGTGAAATACAAATTAACCTTACGCTACGTTACGCGAGTACGGTTGGTGTATGGTAGTATGAAAGAACAAACGAAAATCGGAATCCTTGCTGACGCGAATTATCAAGACGAACCATTTTCTGCGGAAAATGTTTTTAATATCCACGTACGTCTCGTCGTTCTAACTACAAGCTTTTTAGGAGTAGATGTCTCCACCGCCAAATTGTCGTTTGGATTTGCAATCCAACCATCCAAAGAATGGTTTCTACTATAAGTTTTAATAGCATTTTTGGTAGACTGCTTACGCAGCTTAGGGATCTTCATGTTGTCCGGACCAGAGAGTCCGTCTATTATTTTGGCACTTTTCAAATTTTTTTCAATTGCTTTCCCGTCATGCTTCGCATTAGAGGTAATTTCTTCATCAGATTTACTCTCACAATTTGACACGCCATCCCCAGATTTCATATCTTGATTAGTGACTTCGTTATTTTTACGCGACTTAGAACTAATTGGATTAACACCTGGAAAATAGGACTAACATCAAGAGTCCATAGGTTTATTTTAACAGTGCCACGAGATCGTGTTCGAGGACAATTTACATCTATGTGATCCTCAAGTCTCAACCTGTTCTTTTTTAACTGAATTTTGTGATGAATGACTACTCTCACTTTCCTACTCCAAAATCTCCTCCGACTCATTATAATCTGTTGACTTTGTGTCGCATCGTTTGTGGAATCGATCATAACATCAAGACTACATTCACTAAATTCTTCATATTTTTCTGTGCTTTCACTCTCAGAAATATCTTCCGAATTATCTTTACTCACTTCCTTATTGTTCTCAGAACCCGACCCAGTATCATTTTCCTGACTCTCTAACTTAATTTTGTTCATTTTATTACTAGTATTCTTTTTTTTATGCATATTCTTCTGGATAACCTTACGATTTTTATTGGAAGATTTTTTATTGCCTGGCGTTAACCGTGGCGTGTGCTTATGTAATATTTTCCACCTTTTACTGTTAAAAGTTCTAACGCTATGAGCTTTTCGTTTTATTGAGCCTTTATCTTTAATGTTCCTATTTTCCTGGAACTTCTTCATAGTACTGGGAAATATAAATTCCATATTCGGATAAAATATTTACGTATTCAAGAAAATATTATTGGTCATAGTGGCGTAAAAGTTGGCACCAGTCCTGTTATGAAGACTGAGGGAAACAAATTAGTTCCAGCATAGACCAACTAATCTATAGATTCGCCAATGCTATACAGCGAGGTGAAGACAATTTATCGCTCGTACTGCCTCCCAAGTTTTAAGCTGTATAACAATAATAAAACAACTTTAGCGCTGAACGAAAATTCTTCATTTATAGAGCGCATTTTGTTTCTCCTGGATGGGAAAACTGTAATCATGTATCATGTATATATATAAAATTGAAAGTTGGTTTGTTTGTTTGTTTGTTGCTCAATCCCGCCTAAACGCCGAGTCCGATAATTTTCATTTCTCGGGTGAAGGTACTACATATTCCGGCCCAACATATAGACTATTTTTTATTCGCGAGTTTCAAAATGGCGGACCCAAGATGGCGGCCAGAAATTGAAAATATCAAGCGATTTCCATGAAACTCGGTATTTGGGTGCTTATGGATGTCTTTATTGCGTATCTATTTTCGAAATTTGGATATTAAAAATGGCGGAATCAATATGGCGACTAAAATGTTTGAACACATCACGCCTAAACGGTGGATCCAATCATTTTCATTTTTTGGATAAAGGTACTACATGTTCCGGCCCAACATATGGGCTTATTTTTATTCATGACTTTCAAAATGGCGGACCCCAGATGGCGGTCCAGTACTGAAAATATCAACAGATTGGCATGGGAATTGGTATTTGGCGGTATTTAGTTGTCTTTATTGCGGATCTATTTTCGAAATTTGGAAATTCAAGATGGCGGATTCAATATGATTGCCAAAATTTTGGTACATCGGGTGAAACTGGGTAGCCCGTCACGCCTAGACGCTGAATCCAAGCTTATTCATTTTTTGGGTGCAAGTACGACATATTCTGGCCCAAAATAAGGCTACTTTCTATTCACGAATTCCAAAATGGCGGACCTAATATGATGGCAAACATGTGAAGATATGAAGAGATTGCCATAAAATTGGTGTTTGGAAGTTTTGGATACCCTTCTTGAGAATACATGTTCGAAATTTGCAGTGAGATGTGGCGGATTAAATATGGCGTAGACTAATTTTCGAACTTCAGAGAATTTAAATGAAAAGTAGTACTACAGATATTTTCAGGTAATTTCGAATTTACTATCAAAGTTTAAAAATTCAAAATGGCGGACCCTACAAGGTGACGCAAATTTGTGTACGCTGGGTGAAACCAGGTAACCTATAACGCCTGAATATTGGATCGGACTATATTTATTTTTGGGGTGAACTTACTTCATATTGTGGCCTAGCATATGTATAGGTTGCTTTTTAGTCGCTAATTTCGAATGACGGAACCAAGACGGTGGCCAAAAATGTTAAATAGTAAGGTATTGACGTGAAAATTGGTATTTGGGGTTTTTAGCATTTCTTATTGCGAATATATATTCGAAAATTGCAAATTCAAGATTGCGGATCCAATATGGCGCCCAAAATTTTTGTGCACGGGTTAAAACCGGGCAACCCATCACGCCTAAACGCTGGATCCGGTCATATTCATTTTTTAAGTTAGGTACACATATTCCGCCCTAAAATTGAAAATATCAAGGGATTGGCAGGAAAATTGGTATTTTGGGGGTTTTTAGTTGTTCTTATTGCGGACCCAATACGGTGCGCGGCCAAAATATTCGAACATCGGGTGAAACCGGGTATCTCAGCTAGTATGCAGTAATAAAAATGATGAAACGCTTTAATAGAAATCTCAATAATTCAAGCAAGTAAGCAAGCGGAGGGAACTTTCCACATTGATCGCCAATACGAAAATAGCCTAAAAAATTATTGGCCTGCTTGAGCTAGATGCAACTGTGTGGGATGCGATAAATTGTCTTCACCTCGCTGTATGGCAGTGGCGAATCTATAGATTAGTTGGTCTATGGTTTCAGTTATAAATTTAGAAAAAAATAGTCTAGTATTAATCAAAATACCAATAAGTTCTCGGTGCTTTCAATGAACAAGAGCACAGTTTTAACGCCGACTACAACTGGTATTATGCTGAAAAGGAGTTCGGATCAATTTACTGGAGCTCGCGTGGCTGCCACTGTTTTAACTATTGGTGGAAACCAAGTTCCTTCTCCTCAAATAGCTCAGATAGTTCATACCGGATCAGGAAGACATATTTTATTAACACCGGCCTCTAACGGAACTGTTTTAACACAGAGTGGGCAGCGAATCACAGTAATCGGGAAAACAGCGAATCAGGGATATAAGTGTATATATTAAGTCATGCGGACATCATTTTTCTTTTCTTCCCTTTCTTTTTTTGCCATTTAATTTTAAACTGATATATATTAAAACTTCAGTTGTTGGATTGTTTCGCATTTCGTTTTCTCTTCGAGTTAGGAGGATTCAATTTGAGGAAGTTCAAGCTGAAATCAGTTTTTCAATTTCTGGACTTCACGGACGCCAGATAAACAAGTTCTATTAAGCTAATGGGCAGAATCCTCAGCCATAAAGCTCAATTCGGTTCACTGCTAGACACGTACGGACTATGGGCATGCTAGGATTCTAGGGCCACGTACATTGGCGGTGGACTATTGATTGTGAGGACTTGGAGGAGGCCAAGAAAATTTAACGCTGGTTATCCTTCAAACCAACATGCACAGGAGCAGGACGGCCCACGATCTGTTGGTTCAGATCCATCTCGAGAAAGTCGGTGACATTGTTCTAGTCAGCGAACAGTATCGGGATAGGTCTGAGCCGATTTGGTATCGTGATACCCCTTCGTCACGGCGGCTATCTGGGTTCCAGATTTGCGACGCTTCGATGTCGCGGACCATGGCGCGGGCACCGGTTTCGTTTGGGTGAGGAGCAGGGACATCACGTACGTCAGCTGCTACTTCACCCCGAACGAGCCAATAGCGGACTTTCAGGCCAAGCTAGATGGCCTGGAGGACAAGGTCCGCGTCATGGGTGGCGACTCTTGCGGAGGACGTCTCCTGGATTTTGTGTCCAGGGCCGGGTTGGTGGTCTTGAATACCGGCTCGGCGTCCACCTTTCGGCTTGCTGGGTATAGGGAGACGATTATCGAGTCTCCCTGGCGACAGAAAGTCTAGCTGCACGTGTGCAGGACTGGCGGGTGTTCGACGACTACACTGCCAGCAATCACAGTATATCACTTTCCGCGTACGTGATATGGCGACAGTGCGGGCCTGCCGCCTGCAGGGCCCGCGCAGATGGGATGTCACCAGGATGAATGTCTAAAGGCTGTCTCTAGCGATTATACGCGGCCGGCAAACCACGGGCGTGATTCCTGAAAGGTTGCCGCCTCTCGAGTGGGCCGCTCAGATGGTGGACTCAACAATAAGACTGATCCACCGGCCCTGCCGAGAGCCTGTGCCGAGGAAAAAGGATGCAGGGAAGGACGCCGTCCTGCGTACTGGTGGACGGACGAAATCGTGGACCTGAGGCGGGCATGTCTCCGCCTTAGGCGGCTGTCACAACGAGCTGATCGAAGCGATCCCGATGCAGCCCTCAGATCTGCCGAACATAAGGCGGTGAAAAAGAGTCTCCGGAGGGTCATCCAGACATGCAAAAGCCGATGCTGGCTGCGGTTGGGAGAGGACCATAATAAGAATCCTTGGGGATCATTGTATAAGATCGTCCTTCGCAAACTTTCGGCATTCTCACGGAATGCTCCCCTCGAGGCGGGGACGGTCCGATCTATTGCCGATGCCCTTTTCCCCACCCATCCGCTGACGCAAAATAACGTGGCATGCGAGGCGCTCGACCCTCTTTCATTCACAATGGAGGAACTCATGAGCGCCTCGGAAAACCTTCAAAATAAGAAGGCACCAGTGCCCGACGGACTTCCGGCGGAGGTGCTGAAGGCGTTGAAGGCGAGCCATGCAGAGCTCTTGCTTGATATGTACAATGCCTGCCTGAAAACGGGGGTATTTCCCTCCCGCTGGAAGGCAGCGAAGCTTGTGCTTATCAGCAAGGGCAAGGGCCGGCAGGATCCCCCGGGTTATACAGGTCGCTGTGTATGTTCGAAACGACCGACAAACTCCTGGAGAAGCTTCTAAAGCCTCGGCTCCAAGCAGCAGAGAGGCAGTATGAACTTTCGGAAAGGGAGGTCGACAGTGCATGCTATCCAGGAGGTTGTCGACGCGGCCCGGGCCATCGAATGCGGGTACCATTATTCTCGCCCGGTGTGCCTGCTGGTCACCCTAGATGTGCGCAACGCCTTCAATTCGGTGAGGTGGGGGGACGCGCTTAATGCGTTAGAGCGTAACTTCAGGGTCCCTGAATATCTACTGCAGATGATGAGGGATTACCTGAAAGATCGCACGCTTCGATACGGAGGATGGCCCGGAAACGAGGTGTTGTGTGATGGAGATTACTCCCCAGCGTGTTGCAACAATAAATTTGTTTAACAACACCCGAATGGCTAACAACTTTAATTACTGGTTACTTATCTTTATTCACTGTGGCGAGTACGGATGGGAAAGTTCTATTGTAGAGCTGGAACAAGTGGAGCGGTTCAACTGGGCGGTTTTAAAACTTCACTTATTTAGTGTATTTATTTTTATTCAATGCCACTACACTAAATACACAAATATGCGGGGGTTTATTACAAAACTTTTACTTAAACCCCGCAACAAAATCCACTGAATATAACCACCTTAATTGAGTGCACAAGCGTACACTTATTAGTTCAAGACTTACGCCCGTAACCGATTAATTCCCCGTCAATCCTTAACTTTCCTAACTTCACTTTTTGTCTGCACTACTTTATTGAAACTTTTAAAATTGTACTCCCTTAATTTCGGATCACGGCCGTAATTGATAGATGACCGACTCTAACTCTCAGTCGACTGCCCGTTAACAAAGTCTAACTCGAAAAACTCCCCTTGGCTCGAATTTTCCAATCGCGGGAGCTCTCAGTTTCCGGCGTCGATGATTGATCGAAGAAAACCCGATCAAGCACCTTTTGCGCTGCGACAACGATTTTATTGTCGCGCGTGTACTATGATCGCACTTTCCCCGATTATCGAGCGCTTTCTTTAATGAGGTCGTCGCCCACGCGCTGAGTGTTAGTTTACAGCGGGGCGATGCCCTTAAAAAAAATATGCGCGAGGGCACATTTTGACCGCGCTTCAAAATGCACAAAGGGTACATTTCCTTGGGATGAGATCTCAAATGGAATCTCTCCCCTTTTATATTTAAGTACTTATTTTTTAGTCTGGAATGTGAAGCACCCCAGACTAATTTAATGTCTCTAAACATTTATCTTTTAATTCCGATATCGGCTAATTATGCCGATATTCATTACATAACATTCCTTCCCCCTGTGAAAAAGAGAATTATTCTTTGAAGAGGAATAATTCTCAGGGTGAGAAGTTAAATTTTCAATTATTCAAAAAAAAACTCCCATCATCTGATAGAAATTTAAGAGTTCGCGGAGAAGAAAAAAAATCCATTCATAAAAAAAAATTTCAATCCCATCGGTTACGGTTTACATTTTCCTTACAATATGTGTTTTTTTTTTGTTACATATTTTCTAAAAATTTACTTTTTATGTACTATTAATATTGATATTACATTTTTTTTTTAATTATGTTTTTTTTTTGTTTTTTTTTGTTTTTTTTTTTGGTTTTTTTTTTGTGTTACATGGTTTTATTAACTTGTTATACAATAAATGTTATTTATCTCATTACATTGATAATTATTTAAAATTTTACCCTTATTAGAATGAATTTCTTAATTCACATTCATTAATTTATAATATAAAAGATTATTTCAATGCTTTGAGCTTATATACATAATTTGTTTATTTCTATTACATTTCCTTTAAATCATACTCAATTTTATCGAGAAGGGAAAAAAAATAAAAAGTGCTTAGTTAATATTTTCATATTCATCTTCGAAAGAAAAAAAAAAATAAAAGAAAAATTTGTCTGAAACAGGTAAACTTATAAATTGGTGGCTGTCGTAAATTGCAAGCTAAGAGGTCTTGCCCGGTGGTAACGCGCTTGTTTGTTTACGCGCGTGGTCCCGAATTGCTTAAGTTTTTTTTTTGTTTTGTTTTCATGTATTAGTATTATTTACTTTCTTACTTATTCATTTATTTATTGTTTGTTTTTATAAAAATAATATATGTTTTTTTTTTTTTATTTTATATATATATATTTTTTTTTTTTTTTTTTTAGTGTATTTAAACCAATTGCACTGTTCGGGGTAATGTTTTACTCCGAACTAGTGGTTTGGGGCTATTTTCGGTGGTCTTTTCTATTTTCGCTGGCTTACCTGTAGCGTACTGGGCTTGGTCGCTCAGTTTTCTTTCAGTTAATTCGTACTCTGTCTGATCTTCAAGATTCTTATTCGTTTCAGAATTTTCCTTCTTGGGCGATTGCTTTTTATCTTTTCTGTATCTTATTAATATTTTTATTAAAAATGCTCCTGCTAGGCTTATTAAGATTGTTGCCACAATGCCAATAGAGGAGGATGCCAATTTGTGTGCAATATCGCTCTTCGGGTGATATTTTAATTTTTCTAATTCTTTTCCTATTTCCTCAAGGGAATATAGGTTTTCTTTTAAATCTGGTTTTATCTCTGTATCTATTGCTTTCGATTCTATTCTTTGTGTATTATTTATAAAATTGACCGGTGCTTTATTCAATAGTTTCTTTAGTATTGTTTGGGTTTCTATGATGTTGGGAAAATATTCTAGTTGTACTATTTTTATTGGGGCTATCTCATTTCTTTCGAAATGAATGAATTGGCTCTCTATTTGCAGGTCACAGGGTTCTTTTATCGATAAAATCCCCTGGCCCGTGATACGGGACGTTAAGATTTTATCCCTGCAATTTATTTGCACTGTTTGTGGTGTTCTTAGTGCATACAACCAGGTGTTAGGCGTCGCTAGTTTGACTACATAATTCTTAGGTGGTATCTGAATTTTTAATTGGCAATTAGGCGTTTCCTCAAGGGGATTATATAGTATATTTACTATACATTCTTTAGTTCGGGCTGCCTTTATCAAAGGTTTTCGCAACTCTATCGCATAGGTGTTCTTTTTCGCACCTTGCGTAATTTTTATTAAACCTTTTGCATCTTCCTTTGTAAGTGGTAAAAATTCTTGCGTTTGTGGACTGCTTCCGATATATTCGTACTCTATCTCGGGTATTAAGTTTTGACCCGTAGCACTGTTGATAGGATAGATATTTATTTTCAAGAAATTCATCTCAGGCCGATTAAAAATCGGTATTTTAATTTTTATTATCAATTTATCTTGTACCAGATGTGTTTGTATTTTCGCTACTTGGTATATTAATGTAAGGCAATCAGTGGTTCTAGAGCAACTCGGATGTGCTTTATTGTATATCTCCAGCAATGTGGCTGGGGACACACATAAGGGGTGAATTTGGCCATTCTTACTTGACGTAATTATGTCTAGTAGAGTCTGTTGCCTGAATTCTATTTCCACCACCTGTAGAAGTAATCCTAGAACCAATTCCTGTCTTTCTATTCGTTGTGTATTTTCGTCTGTTATATTTGCTATTTTATAAATTTTATTGGTTATTTCTCTCTGTCTTTCTATTAATGAAGTAAATGGTTTTTGAATTTTTTCAAATGTGGTCTTGATTACGCTGATCTGCCTTTTTTCTAAATCTATTAAGGTTTGTTTGTCATTTTCTATTTGACTAAGTCTGCTATAAATATCTTCGCTATCTGTGCTGTCCATTGTCCCGAATAAATAATGCATTGCATTGCCTATGCCATCGAATAACGATCTTGTTATTCTTCCCTTGGGTATTGTTTCCTTGATTGCCATTGTTCGCCTTTTTAAATTTTCTATTAATGAATGAATATGAATCTCATGTACTCTACATGCGCGGGTGTAATTTTCATCTTCTCCGCATAATTGGTGTACCAAGTGCTCGGCGCGTTCTGCTATCCGAGTCTGGTTATCCAATTCGGCAAGATTTACCTCAGTAAATATGCTCCATGTATCATGGTAAATCATGAGTTTTCCTAATTCCTCCAATAATATTCCTGAACCCTTTATTTCTTTAATTTCATATGGCTTTTGCTCTTGAGCCTTTATTTCCGAAACCCATAACAATAATATTAATATTAATAATTTTCCCATTTTCTGTAAAAAAAAAAATTTTTTGCATCAGTCGCTTATTGTTTTTTTTAAATTTACTATTTATTTTTATTCTTATTCAAAACAAAAAAAACTATTTACAATCACTATCCCCGAGAATATTTCAATAAACTATTGTTTGTGCTTATTTAAATTGTTATACTTCTTTTTTACTCGAAGTACTTTTTCAGCCGATTATTATGAATTACTTTAAGGCGTTTGCCTATTTTGATTTCAGTATTAACCGGTGAAACTATCGATGTCACTAAATAGGGCCCCACCCAGATTTCCGAGAGCTTATGCTTTCTGTTTTCGCTCTTTAGGAGTACTTTGTCTCCTACGTGGAAAGATATGGGCTTGGAACTCCTATCATAATATTCCTTCGATTTAGTTTTGCTCGCTAGAATATTTTTTCGCGCTGTGGCGTAGTTTTTCTGGAGCTTATGTCTAATCAAGTAGTAGTAATCTTCATGATTATACAAGGGTTCTGGTTCCCTTTTTAAATTTGATGGAACATCTGCTGTAAAGCCGTAAAGGCAATCCATTGGGGTTAATTTAGTACCCTCATGTACACTAGTATTGTATACGAAAGCAGCAGTTCTTAAAAATCGGTCCCATGATTTGGGATTATCGTCAATCACTGTCCGTAAATATTCTATTAGCGGGCGGTGTGCTCTCTCCAATGCTCCGTTTGATTGCGGATGATACGCAGAAGTTTGCAATTTTTTAATTCTTAATAATTTGCAAATTCGCTTAAACAGATCGCTAAGGAAATTTGTTCCTTGGTCTGTTACTATTCCTTTAGGAATTCTGTAGCGGGTAACTATTTCTTCACAAAATATTTGTGCTATTGTGGTCGCTTCTGCATTAGGCATAGCGTACCAATCGGCGAATTTAGTGAGGTTGTCCTGGAATGTCAGAATAAATTTATTTCCTGACGTGGACTCCTCTAATGGTCCTACAACGTCCAGATAAACCTTGTCAAAAGGTCTTTCTGCCACATCGGTAATGACCATTGGCATTTTATTTTGTGGAGAGGCTTTTAATTTTTGACATTTCGGGCATCGCTTGATATATTTTCTTATATCGCGAAGTATATTTTTCCACCAGAATTTCTTTTTAATTCTTTTATACGTCTTGATCACGCCCTGGTGACCTCCGAAGGGAGAATCATGATAATCTTGTAAAATTACCTTGATTTCCTCGGGGATTGAAATTAACTCGGGGCTTGATCTTGTATCAGTCGGAACCATAGCCTCTTGTATTTCTTCTTCTGGAGCTTCTGTTATTTGCTCTAGCTCAGTATTCGTTTCAGTATTCCCTGACACGATTTCTGCCTCTTCCTGGACTTTTTTAGACTGGGCCCTTGTTACTACATTTACTTTGTGTAATGTATTGTCTTTAGGCTCTGTTTTCTCAGTCTCAGGGTCTGTTCTATGAATTTGTGCCTTTACCGTTAAGGTTTGGCTTTCCTCATTTTCCTTATTTTCATGCGGAATGCGACTTAAAGCGTCTGCATTCGTGTTGTATTTCCCGGGTTTATATTCGATATTATAATCGAATTCCGATAATTTGTGATGAAATCTCATCAAACGAGAATTCGGGTCTTTTCTATTAAATGCTCCTTTTAGGGGCTGATGGTCTGTATAGACCGTACATTTTCGACCTTGCAGATAGCATCTGAAATTTTTAGTCGCCCATACAATAGCTAATAATTCCTTTTCTATAGTGGAATAATTTTTTTCGGCTTTGTTTAGGGTGCGACTAGCGAAAGCTATCGGCTTATCTTTTCCGACTTCACCCTGGGATAATACCGCTCCTATCGCTTCATTACTAGCGTCTGTCGTCAGATTAAACGGTCTGTTAAAATCTGGAAATATTAGGAGTGGAGGTGTTACTAGAGCATTTTTTAATTCGTTAAATGCTTCCTGACACTTTTCGGTCCATTTGAATTTTACATCTTTTCGTAATAAATTCGTTATTGGCCGTGCTATTTTTGAGAAATTAGGAATAAATTTCCTGTAATAATTGGCTAGTCCTAAAAATGACTGCACTTGTCTGACGGTTTTCGGTGTGGGAAAATTTTGTACACATTCCGTCTTACTCGGATCTGGGAGAGCTCCTTCTTGGGTGTATTTATGTCCCAGATAGATTACTTCTTTCCGGAGGAATTGACACTTCTCCGGTTGTAGTTTGAGATTATATTCCCTCAATCTATCGAACACTTTTCGTAACTTAGAATTATGATCTTCTAAGTTCTTCCCGTAGATGACAATGTCATCTAGGTAAACGAAACATTCTAAGCCCTGCAAGCCTGTTAAAACATAGTTCATTAGGCGTTGGACAGTAGCAGGTGCTCCTTTGAGTCCAAACGGCATTCGCTTAAACTCATAGTGTCCGTAACTGGTGCTAAAAGCTGTTTTTGGTCGGTCTTCAGGCTCGACCAGCACTTGATGGTATCCACTAGTTAAATCTAGCGTAGTGAAATACCTCGAATGACCTAATTGATCGAGAATATCTTCGATCTGGGGGAGTGGAAATGCGTCTCCTATAGTCTTTTCGTTTAATTTTCGGAAATCTATTACGACTCTCCGTCAGGTCCCGCTTTTTTAGGGACTACTAACAAGGGTGAGTTCCAGGGGCTTTTGCTCCTCTGGACCACATTATTTTCGAGCATTTCTTTTAATTGCTCATTTATCACTTCCCGTTGTCTTTCAAGTAAGCGATACATTTTCTGATTAACTGGCGCTTGATCTTGCACAATCGGTATTGAGTGTGTGATCGCGCTCGTGTAAGTCAAATAGTCACCTTTTAGATGAAAAATGTCATTATATTCTTGACATAATTTTAAAATTTCCTCCTTTTCGGATTCATTTAAGATAGGGCTCAGGTTGAGTTCTTCTTCTAACCTGGCTTTTCGATTTTCTTCAGCAGAGTTTTCTGCTCGGTTTTTAAAATAATTTATTTCGCAAACTTTTTCTTCGTTAATTTTTTCAGACGTTTGGCTCTCGGGCCCTGTATTTTTGGCTCGTTGACCTTCATTTAAATTACTTGAGCTCTCTGGCCTTGATACGCAAGGTCCAGGGCTCTTTTTATTTACCTTCGAGCTCTTCGGTCTCGTTTTGCGAGATCCGCGGCTTCGTTTCTTTTTATTTTTATTTTTTGAGCTCGAGCGTTTCATTTATATTTTCACTTGCTTTTATTTCTTCCTCTAAATCCGGCATATAAATTACGTCATAATCCGTTGCTGAGATTAATTGTAATTTAATCTCTTTGACGACGGCTTCAGCACTGTTAACGTTGAGTAGACCTATTAAAGCTTCGCTCTTGCTAGCGGGCGTTATGCTGTTAGCTAGAAAGACTCCGTCGCTTATCTCCTGAGACAAGCAGAGTTTTTCTTCCGTTAGCACAACGGGGATTCTAGCCACCATCTGTGATCGCGCAGGTACACACAATGGTTTGATCAGAACTATCGTGTGCCACCCGATATCACTATTCAATGGCGCTTTCGCTAGAATTTTGGATTCGCTAGCCTTTGGTTCCTCTGAAACCTCGGTGTTTCCAGATGATTTTACAACTCGGCAGGTGGATAATTTAACCCCGTCGGGTCCTATCCCCCTTGGCCGGATTGCGTCTGGACCACAGATTTGTTCCGATTCGTACGTAATTGGGTACGAGAACTCCTCTGTGTTAATTTCCGTACGCGGAAATTAGAGCTGCTTATTCGGTCCCTCAATGTCACAATGCTTAGAAAGCACGTCGTTCCCAAGTAGGCCATCGTGAGATAGGTCAGGTATATTTTCAACTACTTGGAATTTGCAGGGAATTTTTGTTTCTTTTGTCTCTGAATTATGGACAATGTTCCCTTTACAACTTCCTAGTGTTTTTCCTGACCCGAAAGCAGTCTGTAAAGTACAGCTGTCTTTTTTATCGATGGTCTCTTTGGGTTTTATTGCTTTCCTTTTAATTATTGTGACTTCAGCGCCCGTATCCACTACTAGAGGGGTCTCTTTTTCAAGACCGATATCTAGCGGGATTTTTACAATTGGGATACATTGCTCGGGCTGCTGAGTGGACCCCATTTCTATTTTAGAATTTATAGTCGAGCCGGGGGTTGCGGGCTCGACTGAGCATCGTTTCCCTGGGTTCTTTTTTCCCAGTTTATACGATGAACGCATGTACTTTCTTCGTGCCCACGGCGGGCACAAAATCCGCACGCCTGAGTAACATTATACGCGCGTCGATTGTTCGAGTTCTGTGACTCGTTCTGCGCGCGGTCGCCTGTACGATTTGTTTGTACATTGGCTGGCGGCGCTGGGGCTCCGCTGTTTCGGTTGGGGCCCCTTGGGTTATAATTATGCGAGCGATTGTTTTGATTTTGCGCCTTGCGGCATTTTCGCTCGTCGTGCCCGTACATTTTGCAGTTATTGCAGTACGGTGTATTTTGCCGCTTGAGGCAATTAGCGTAAGTATGACCTTTTTTATTACAATAATTGCAGGTCATCTTAGCTAATGCTGCCTGAGTAGGGTCAGATGTTGAAGGGTCCGGTGCAGGGGTTGGTATTACCGCTGCTTGGACTGGGGCAGCTACTTGAGGCTGCGCATTTGGCAGTGTACCTAGTACACTGATCATCGCACCTTGGGGATTATTTACCAAGGCGGTAGTATTTTGCGTAGCATAAGGATGCAAGTGAGGGACACTTTGCTGGAGTCGTTCCATGTCAAGGGCCTTCTCAATTAATTGCTCTGCAGTAGCTTCACTGATTGTGAGTAAATACTGTGAGAGTAAAGGATTCGCAACACCTCTGCGTAATGTTCCCATAGCCAGTTCTTCTAGCTGGGCATTAATTGCTACAGCATAAGCTGCATCAAATTTTTTAGAGGCGGCTTCCCTGCATTGATTTAGAAGCCGTTTTAGCCTGATCGTGTAGGCATAGAGCGTTTCCATAGGGATTTGTCGGCAAGAATTTAAGTTATTTACTAATTCTTGGTACGTCTCCCTAGGGAGGAACGCTCTGTTTAGGCGCTCCTCGAAATTTTCGTAGGAGGTCGGAGGTTCCGTCGCGAATATTTCATACGCGGTTCCCTCTAAACGATTTATCAATAGGCGGGTAGCGAAGGTTTTTCCTCCTCTGTCAGACATTCTCGTACCTGTCTGCAGTTGCCCAAAAATTTCTGGAGCTGTTTTGCCAGCTCCGGACCGGACGTTCCCGAAAAAATCGGCACTGTTTGCACTAACTTATAAATTTTCACGTGATCTGCCATTTCTCCCGGTTTTTGGTCAGATCTTTGGTTTACCGAATTTCCGAATGAATTATTTAAATTTTTCCGCGGTGAACCGGTAAAACTATCAGATGGGTCCGAGCTTGCAATTGACGCGCTCAGCCAATCTATCACTATTTCAGCCGCTGTCGGCTCCTTATCAATAACACTTTTTTCACTGCTATTACTTGTATCTAAATCACTCTTATTTTCTAGCACTGACAACTCGGAATTTGCCTCGAGTTGCTGGAAAGAACGTGAGTATCCCTCAAAATTGAGTAGGACTTCCCGGAATCTTTCTGTGTTTTCTTGTAATTTTTTGATTCGCGCTTCTCTCTGTTCTCGAGTTTGTTTAAGTTTTTTCTCGAGTTCTTCGCACTGTTTCACAGAGACTCCCCCTGATACTCGCGTTTTTTCCTCTAATCTACTTAAATAATTTTTTAGACTTACAGTTAACTCTTCAGTTGGCCTGGATAAGATGCTTCCGCTGCGTAGTCGGATTCCTTCAGGTGCTGATGAGTCGGTGGCTGTGGGGATCCCTCGCTGTGTTGTGGAGTGGTCCCTCGCTGGATGCTGTGGAGTCGATGAGTCAATGTTTTCCCTCGATGTTCCTGGTTGGGGTGATGTGTTGTTTTCCCTCGATGCCTGCTGCTCTTCTGCCCAGGTGTTTTCCCTCGATGGCTGCGATGTTGTCTCCTCTCCTTGGGGGTACTCAGGATGTTCCTCGTCGGACATTCAATCGCTCGATCGGGTTCCTGGTTTTATTCCCTCGTTGGTGCTATTTTGCACTCTTCTTGGAGGCGGGAGATCGCTTGTTCGCCTGGAACAGCGGCGACTACAGTTGTTCTCCCTGTAGCGGGGTAATCGCTTGCTCGCCTGGAGCAGAGGCAACTAAAGTTGTTTACCCTTGAGCGTTGGGGCTTCGCAAAGCCCTTGGTTCGCAGGATCAAGGCTTTTCGAGCTCTTATGGTTTTCGTGACTATGAAAACCTGGCTTCCTCAATCCTACCGGCTGCGCCAATTGTTGTGTGATGGAGATTACTCCCCAGCGTGTTGCAACAATAAATTTGTTTAACAACACCCGAATGGCTAACAACTTTAATTACTTGTTACTTATCTTTATTCACTGTGGCGAGTACGGATGGGAAAGTTCTATTGTAGAGCTGGGACAAGTGGAGCGGTTCAACTGGGCGGTTTTAAAACTTCACTTATTTAGTGTATTTATTTTTATTCAATGCCACTACACTAAATACACAAATATGCGGGGGTTTATTATGTTGTGGTCAGGGGGAAAACCAATCTGGCCCCATTAATCCGCCCGGGTGATAAGAACACCGAAATGCGGAAATTTTTGTTCTCCGCCTATGGGCCTCGGCGATAGCTCAGGGGCTCGGCCGAGACTTCACGGCGGCTCTGGACGGTACCGCAAGGGATTGCGTTCCCTGGGCTGCGAGCGACGAATTTCGTGCACGAAAATGCACAAAATTCGTCGATCGCAGCTCAAGGCCAAGCCCAAGCAAGGGAGAAATCTCCGGCGCGAGCCCTGGGACCGAGCCTCAAGCGGTGCCACAGATCTCGGTCCCATACAAAAAATTTTCAAGACCGAGCCCCGGGCATCGCCACAGATTTCGGTCCCATACAAAAATTTTCAAGACCGAGCCCCGGGCATCGCCACAGATTTCGGTCCCATGCAAAAATTTCAGCGACCGGCGGGCTGGTGCATGGCTGCGGGAGGCTGAAGATGAGCGGGCGGCGTCCTCGGTACACGTTGCCATCCCAGCGCAGCGGGTTCCTGCACTCATCGGTGTCTGCAGTGGCAGCGGCGGTGAGTGTGGGAGTACGCTGCAGCGGGATCCGTAACGGTCACCGGGGCGCGTAGATTTTTCGGCGCGACGGGAGGCAGAATTTTTAGGGAGTCGAGTGAGGATCGCCGTGAAAAGAGGTAGAGTCAAGATCGCCGTGCAAAGCAGAGTCGAGTAAAAATAAACTAAATTAACTTATATATACGAATTCATTATTAATGATATAAAAAAAAAAACAAATTATTTCTAAAAGTAACTCAATATATAAAACAAAAAAAAAAAAAAAAAAAAATTTAAAAAAAACGAAAGTAGGCGAGTGACTATATAAAAAAATAAAAATTAAAAAATAAAAAAAAAACGAAAGTAGGCGAGTGACTATATAAAAAAATTAGAAAAGCGAAAGTGGGCGAGTGACTATATAAAAAAAAAAAAAAATATATAAAAATTAAAAATTAGAAAAGCGAAAGTGGGCGAGTGACTATATAAAAAAAAAAAAAAAAAAATATAAAAATTAAAAATTAGAAAAGCGAAAGTGGGCGAGTGACTATATAAATAATTAAAAAAGCGAAAGTGGGCGAGTGACTATATAAAAAAAAAAAAAAAAACAATAAAAATTAAAAATTAAAAAAGCAAAAGTGGGCTGATAAACACGGTATAAAAAAAATTGGAAATTTCAAAATTATTTTGATAACTTCAGGGAACATATAATACATTGAGCATTTTGAGTTTAGTATCATAAAATCACAGAAAAAGTTAAACCTTATCAAATTTAACAATTTAAAAACATTTTACGTGGCTGTTTGAAATCTTTACAATTCATAAATTTAGAAATTGAAATTTTATCTTTCCGGCTGTACAATTATTACATTTATTTTTACTTATGTACTATTATTACTCAAAATGTATATAAAATTGATAGGACGATTGTGGAAAAAATAAAGTGTTAAATTGTTTCAAAAAAAAAAAAAAGAAAAAAAAAAGAAAAAAAAAAAAAAAAACAAAAAAAAAAAAAACAAAATAATACCATTTTACTGGAGTCGGTTGACCGGGTTGCTGCGATTCACCAGCGGAGGGCACCACGACGGGGCCACCTGAAGAGGCAGGGTGCCTCCGCCAACGTTCCACCGCACCGTTTCTTCGCGGGAACCCCCTTCATCGGCGGACACATCGGACCAGCACGGCGCCCAACGAGCTCCAACGTAATTAGGTAGTCCATGTTTTTTCTTTTGTGTAAGAAAAGTATAAACGAAGGTATGTTCCCTTAAATTAAGTTTTTTTTTCTCTCGGTCCCCCCCTCTCTCATTCTCCTTTGTAGCCATGGGATATTTGTGAGTTCGTTATGCTTCAAAAGGGACCTCCCAATTATCAAGGCCGCTGGGAGGTCACAGGGTGGTTGGGGCAACAGGCCAAGGGGGGTTCATCGCGAACCGAACCCCCCCTGAGAGTCAATCACGGGCAGCTGCAGGGGTTCAGCCTGCACCGTCGTTTTTCCCCCCTTCGCGACTCGTCGTCTCCCGTTTGCGAGAGAATTTTTTTCGTTATAGCCGGTGGCCGTTCCGGCGGCTGAAAGCGGTTTTTTCGGCAAACCCCCCCACACTACCGCAAATGCTAGCCTGCCAGCTCTCGCGGCCGCATACCGCCGGACGGGGTGCTTTAGCCGGGCCCCCGAGTCCACACGGCTCATAACAATTATAAAACTTTTACTTAAACCCCGCAACAAAATCCACTGAATATAACCACCTTAATTGAGTGCACAAGCGTACACTTATTAGTTCAAGACTTACGCCCGTAACCGATTAATTCCCCGTCAATCCTTAACTTTCCTAACTTCACTTTTTGTCTGCACTACTTTATTGAAACTTTTAAAATTGTACTCCCTTAATTTTGGATCACGGCCGTAATTGATAGATGACCGACTCTCAGTCGACTGCCCGTTAACAAAGTCTAACTCGAAAAACTCCCCTTGGCTCGGATTTTCCAATCGCGGGAGCTCTCAGTTTCCGGCGTCGATGACCGATCGAAGAAAACCCGATCAAGCACCTTTTGCGCTGCGACAACGATTTTATTGTCGCGCGTGTGCTATGATCGCACTTTCCCCGATTATCGAGCGCTTTCTTTAATGAGGTCGTCGCCCACGCGCTGAGTGTTAGTTTACAGCGGGGCGATGCCCTTAAAAAAAATATGAGCGAGGGCACATTTTGACCGCGCTTCAAAATGCACAAAGGGTACATTTCCTTGGGATGAGATCTCAAATGGAATCTCTCCCCTTTTATATTTAAGTACTTATTTTTTAGTCTGGAATGTGAAGCACCCCAGACTAATTTAATGTCTCTAAACATTTATCTTTTAATTCCGATATCGGCTAATTATGCCGATATTCATTACATAACAGAGGGTTCTCTTGGCAGAGGCGGCCCAGGGCTCCATACTGGGTCCTGACATATGGAACTACAAATATGACGGGATCCTTCGTATGGAAGTGCCAGAAGGGTCTTTCCTGGTTGGGTATGCCGATGACATCGCGGCGGTAATTACAGCCAAAAATATCGCGGTTGCCCAAATGAGACTCAACCAGGTGATTCGTCGGATAAGTCTCTTGCTGCGCAACCACGGTCTAGAGTTGCCACTTGCTAAGACTGAGATCGTGCTTCTCACGAAGAAGCACATCCCACTGCTGATGGGGATGCCGGTGGGAGACACGCCGGTCCAGACCCGACCTGCGATCAAGTACCTGGGGGTGAGTCTCAACTGCTGGCTTACCTTCTGGGAGAAGATCAAAGGTCGGTCCGATAAGGCGGTTGCGGTTACGGCGGCGCTGAGTAGGGCATAGTCTACGTTGGTGGACCTAGACCCTGCAAAAGACGTCTCTTGCTCCGCACCGCTGAAGCCATAATGCTCTACGGAGCAGAAGTCTGGGCTGACGCAATGCGGTGGGAGAAGTACCGCAAGCGTGTAGTTGTGATTCAACGACGAGTGGCGCTCCGCATCGCGTGCTCCTACCGCACGGTATCGCAGCCGGCGGTGCTAGTGGTCGCGGGGGTCATACCTATTGACCTCTTAGTCAGAGAACGGCAGTCCGTCCACCGGGAGAAAGCTGCCCTTGGGAGAAGCGAAGCCGCGAAAGTGGCCCGGGTCAGGACCATGGCGACCTAGCAAGTACGGTGGGATAGGGAGTCGCGCGGTCGGTGGACAGCTCGTTTGATTCCCCAGCTGGACACCTGACTGAACCGTCGGCGCGGGGAGGTGGATTGCTACCTCACCCAAATGTTGACGGATCACCTGTTGGTTTTGAAAACAAGACGGCGTGCTCCCTTGTAGGAGATGGCCTCAGGAGAGGCGAATCCAGTGGTCCCCACCCCGAAGTAATGTCTCGTTAGATGGGCCCGAAGTGGTGCTCCTGGAAGCCAGGAGCGGGATGTAAGCCGGTAGGGAGTCCGGCACACGAGTGGCTTCGGCCCCAGTGCGCTTCTTAAAAAGAAAAAAGAAGTAGCCTTGTCCTAACACATATAAGACATGGCGCAGCCTAACAGTAAATTTTAGAAAAAGTAAAACGGTCGCATTTTGTGCAAAAAATCGAAATAATATTGGGCTGATTATAAATTGGAAGAAACGTAGGAAGTGCTGATTTCACTGTGAATCAGTTAATGGGAAAGGCATCTAGAACTGAAAATCATTTACCGTTATTAAAAAAGCCACGCGAGTGAACTTAAAATTTGTTTATTTCATTAAACAAAAAGTTTGACCATTTATTTCACTTTATATGCATTTTATTTCTCGCAGTGTAATTTTCAATTTTTGTTTTATAATGCAAATCAATTTTTTTTTTACAATTTTACTAGACAAGCTAAATAAATTACCACCTCAACATCCACATCAAGACTGACTTTTGGGAGTCGAGAGTTGGGTTGCGTTACCAGAAAATTAGTGCCGATATAGCATCAACGTTTCACATTTTATGGGAACGTAATATTTGCTGCGTTTTCCCAGAACCCGAAACCAATCAGCACAAAAAATGCTTTCATTGCATAAATTTAATAAATTATGAATTGTTAAACATCACTTGCGAAATGTCAAACTGACATCAGCTGATAGTCCTAGCAGCGCGAGGCGGTAGGGCCACTCTTGGCTGCAACTTTCTCGCTAACACCGTCCATCGTAAATATTTCGATGAGCATGTTCACGATTGTTCTCTTTATCACCATCCATCATAGAATACTTCAATGAGCAGCAGCTCAAGAGCTTTGGTCCTATATAAGCTCGCGTTCGCCAGGAACAAGTTAAGTTTCGTCCGAGTTTGACTGACTTCACTTGCCTGAGCTTGGTAAGTAGTAGCTGAGTTTGCTAATACATCTCCTCCCAATTAAGCTGAGCTTGCTTAATTTCCTAAGTCCAACTTGGCTGAGATTGCCGAGAATTCTAAGTCCCAAATGGCGTAACTTCCAATTTAGCTGAGCTTGCTTTTTTCTTAAAACCCAAGTCACAGCCTTTCCAGCACATCCCCAATAAATAATAACTTGAGCTGTGTTTGTTCAAGTGCCAGTCCCGTGAGAGTCGTATATATACGGATTGTAAGGCGTTGGGTTTACACCAATCCGTCTCATTCATTATTCCCTTTTTGAAACAGTACCGGACCCGACGACATAACAGACCACCGGGGGAAATTTGGCGACAGAATTACCGTCAACTATATTTTCGTCACTTTATTTTTTGCTGCAGTTTTAAAGGAGACAGTTCCTCGGCTAAGTTGCCGAAGATTGCCTTGAGAACCTTTTCGGGTGACTTCAAGGAGTGGGCACCATTTTGGGAGATCTTCAGGACAGTCGTGCATGAAAAGCAGAATCTAAATGGAGCCGACAAGTTCAATTATCTACAGGCACATTTAAAGGGAAAGGCAGCTGTTGCTGGGTTCGTACCTTCCGATGAGAATTACTATGCGGCCATCTCTCTCTTGCAGGATGAATATGGGGATACCGAGAAGTTAGTTGACCATACGATGCAACGGTTAATGGCTTTACCGCAAATTTCCTCCCGCCGCGATTTGTGAGGTTTGAGGCAACTGTACAACGAGGTGGTGAGTAGTACCAGATCCCTAACAATTCTAAGGGTTCCCTCATCACATTATTCAGTTATGCTGAAGTTGCTGCTTTCGAGAAGTCTGTCTGATGACATGGTTGTCGACTTCTTTCGCGCTCACCATAAGGCCTTTGATAGCGCGGCGACAGGGGAAGATGTTGACACCGATGCTGTGTCTTTGGCTGGGAGCGAGTCATCCTCAGTCGGCTCCAACGGCGGTGATAAGCAGGTACAAAATATACTTAAATATTTGAAAGCTGAAGTCGAATCGTTGGAGAGATCTTTGCAAACGCACAGATGGCGGCGACCGCTGCAAGCAAATTCTAAACCTACTGGAACAGCTGCTGGGCTGCTGTCATCGAACCCTAAATTGTCAATATGTTTTTGCAATTCTGAGAGGCACACTTCGCCGGCGTGTGACAAAGAAATATTAATGAAGGAAGGACGTTGTTTCAGATGCATGAAGAAAGGACATAATTCGCGGATGTGTAAGCTTAAATTCCTTAAGTGCGGTAAGTGTCAAGGCAGACATTCTACCTCCATGTGCACTGGTTCCTCACGAACATGCGGAACAGCTTCAGGGGGCGAATCTGCGAGAAATAGCCCGCCGACGCCCGGTGTTTCACCGGTGACAGCTAGTTTGTGCTCGAAATCGTCACAGTCTGCTGATATTTTTCTCCAGCGTGTGTTTTGATCTCCAGCCCTTCTAAGCTTGTTAAATCTCGCATGAAAATACTGATAGTCCTAGATGGGGGAAGCCAGTATGTTTATGTGACTGAAGTCGTTGTGGGGCGATTGGGCTTGAAAACTGTAGACTCAGTGAATTTGCGCATACTGCCGTTTGGAAGCGCGGTCGGTTCGCCAGTTAAGCATTTTAATCGCGTCAGGATCGCTTTGAAGGACAGACAGCGAACAGGAAGTATCGATATTGGCGACCTTTGTGCTGATGTTCTCCCGGTGCCGAAGTTCGAATGCCCCGTGTTTGAGTCTCTGAAATTGGCTGATTGATCAGGAGAAATTGAGGGTGGCTTGGGCATGCTGATCGACGCAGACTTTTATTGGAGTGTAGTATATGGCGAGACAAAACAACTACGAAATAATCTTGTGGCCATCAATACTATCTTTGGCTGGACGATTCACGGCCCCATGCCTAAATCATGTAAAAATGAAAGTAGGAATTTGGCCGCTACTGCTATAAGCTTGAATACGTGTGTTGTTGACGACTCGGACATAAAACGTTTTTGGGACTTGGAAAGTGTCGGCATCACTCCTAATGATTTAAATGAGCCAGACGTTAAATTTGGCGACTATGTCGCGAAAGCAAGTGAGCGGTTTGAAGCTTCGTTGTTGTGGCGCGATAAGGTACAATTGAATGACAATCGCGATAGTGCCTATTTTCGATTCGAGCGACTTGTGCGTAAGTTGAGAAGGAATGGGGACAGATTTTTAGAATACGATGCTGTTATTAGGGAAATGATCGCGTCGGGTATAGCTGAGCCGATAGATGAGGAGTTTTCGAGCGCGAGGCGGGTATATTATGTACCACACCGTCCCGTGTATAGAGACGATAAAACGACTACTAAAATGCGCATAGTTTTTGATGCCTCCGCCCACTCTGGAGATAATCTATCGCTTAATGAAAATTTATTAGCAGGTCCAAACTTGTTACCTGATCTGATGGTTGTCCCTTTCAACTTCCGACTTGGAGAAATAGGGCTTGTTGCGGATATAGAGAAGGACTTTCTCAAAATTAACCTAAAGGCAGCAGATAGAGATTCCCATCGATTTTTCTGGCCCCAGCAGGGAATCAATGATGCAGAGCGGGAATTCAGCGCTGCTGTATATCGAATGTGCAGAGTGACGTTTGATGTGGAGTGCAGTCCGTTCCTACTGTGCGCTGTTTTGAAATCACTTTTCGAGCAGGAATTTTCTATCTTTCCAGAGAACTGTCGCCTCTTACACAGATGTTTTTATATGGACGATCTTGTGGCCAGTATTGACGATTTAGATGGAGCCATTGGTGTATACGAACAGACCTCCGCCATCTTGAGTAGAGCTTCCATGCTCATCAGGAAGTGTAATAGTAATGCAGTGGCGTTACGCTCAAGGTTTAAAGAAACCCCACCGGAGGCACAAAAGGTTTTCGGATTGACCTGGGCCTGCTACACCGACGAACTGATAGTGGACCTGGAGAAACTTGATAATGTACCAGTTCTCTCTCCGACGAAGCGAAATATTCTGGTGACTATCGCCAGGATTTTTGATCCCTTTGGAGTGCTGGGACCCTTTGTAGTAAAGTTATAATTAATTTTCCAGGAAGCCTGGAAGCTATGTTTGGGCTGGGACAAGCCCTTGCCGAGTAATTTACTAGCAGATTGGAACGCTTACATCGCCCAGCTGTCAAGTCTGAAGGAAATATCATTACCTCGGTGGCTGTTTTCAGGTCATGATCGCCGGCGCCAGGAATTACATGTTTTTGCTGATGCTAGTGTGCATGCACATGGTGCGTTAGCTTATGTGAGGAGCGAGTATGAAAGCGAGTCGATTCTTGCGCGGTATCTATGCTCCAAAACCCGCATAGCTCCCTTGAAGAAGCAAAAAACAACAGAGAAGGACCCCTCCGAATTGACGCTTCCGAAGTTGGAATTAACGGCGGCACTTCTTGCCGCTAGACTGTCGGCGTTTCTGCGTGACAAGACAGAAATCGTGTTTAATGCTGTCTACCTCTGGTCCGATTCCCGCATCACACTTTATTGGATTCATAACAGTCGTAAAAGTTATACGCCTTATGTTACCCATCGAGCCCGAGAGATTAGACGGCTGACCGCTTCGGATAACTGGAGACACTGCCCAGGGACTGAGAACCCAGCGGATTTGCTGACACGAGGGATGAACGGAATGCAGCTTCTGCTCTCTAGCGTTTGGATTAATGGACCTGCTTGGCTTTCAAGTGGATCAAATAATTGGCCTGATTCAGACTTCCTTTCATTTACTCCCTCACTGCTACTATCTTCACAGCTTGCAGGTGAGGCTCATCAGACGAAGGAAGTTCTGTTCCCAATTGAGAGATTTGGTCGGTATACTAAAATCCTGCATGTGACCGCTTTCGTGCTGCTGTTCGTGAGAACCGTGCGTTCGGGCCCCCCTACTTCCGGGTTCCTGACTGGCGCCGAAATCCAATCAGCGGAGAGTTACTGGATAAAATATGTATACTCAATATATGGAATTCCCTAGAGAGGTGACTGCTTTGCAGAATGGAAATTCCCTGCTGGTGTCGTCAGCTATTTTAACCCTAAGCCCTGTGATGGACAGCGAGGGGATCATGCGGGTCCAGACGCGTCTTCAGGAATCGGATTATCCTTGCGACGAGAATTCGAGAGAAATATTGGATTATTAAAGTTCGCCAGCTTGTTAAGGTAGTTGTAAAAATTGCCGAGTGTGTAAGCGTCTAAAAGGATCAGCTGCCTCCCAGCCTGTTGCTCCCTTGCCTAAACTGCGATTGCAGGCGATAAGGTCTTTCGAGACAGCAGGGATTGATTTCGCTGGACCTCTTTATGTAAAGGATTCTGCGGATGGCGGGACCACTCAGAAGGTCATATAATGGTGCTTACTTGCGCGGTGGTTCGTGCCGAGCACCTGGAGTTGGTTCCCAACTTGACATGCGAAAGCTGCCTACTTGCTTTGCGACGTTTTTTCGCTAGGCGATCCGGTCGACCTGTGCCCCTTGACCCCAGATTATTTCTTGAGAAGTACCTATACCGCGATGTTGTCTCCAAAGAAAGGAGACCCTGAGGATAAGAGCATCCAAGCTAAATGGAAATCCCGTCCCCGGTTTGTCTCTGAGTTCCTGAAACTATTTAAGGTTGAATATTTTCAGCAACTACGCGCCGCCCATCATTCTTCCCCTCAAGCTTCTACAACTATTGAAGTAGGAGACGTCGTCATTGTCTACGATCAAACAACTGCCCGATTATTTTGGAAGCTGGCAATAGTGGTCAGGGTTTTCCCACGACGAGATGGAAGAGTCCGGGCTTGCGAGGTCAGACTTCCCAGTAGAAAAATTCTCCGCCGGCCAGTCCAACATCTACATCCACTTGAAATAAACTCTAAAGTTCAGGCCCGGCCGGAGGATGTCGAAATTGTTTAAGGTATGGCAACACCGGAGCTAGTCATCCAGAAACCGCAGGGAATTACCAAGCAGTCAGTCTCTAAGGAACCGTTGACTAGTTCACTCACGTAGTGTGTAGCCTTACCTTGTTAATAAAAAAGGCTATTTTCTTATAACGACCTTTTAATTGTATCGCCTCCCAACGAACATTTCGACAAAAGCAATAGCTCAAATTTTCTTCGACGAAATCGTCATACGCTACCTCATTCCGAAGAAAATAGTCACAGATCAAGGAACAAATTGCCTAAGCGATCTGTTCAAACAGGTCTGTCAATTATTAAAAGTAAAAAAATTACCCACAATCAAACGGGGCACTAGAAAGAGCACACAGGCCCCTGATTGAATATTTGCGTACCTTCGTTGATGAAAATTCCCAAAGCTGGGATCAAGTCTTACGCACAGCAGCGCTCGTGTACAACAACAGTGCGCACGAAGGGACAAAGCTCACGCCCATGGACTGTTTATACGTTTCACGGCGGATGTCCCATCAAATTTAAAAAGGGAACCAGAACCCCTATATAATAACGAGAGCTATTATCATATATGCTCCGGGTTAAACTGCAAAAATCATATGCTACCGCAAGAAAAAATATCTTAGCCGGTAAGCAAGTCAAAAGACTACTATGATAAAAATGCGAAGTCAATATCGTTTCACATAGGCGACAAAGTACTTCCGAGGAGTGAAAAAAAATAAACTCTCAGAACTTTGGGAAGGACCATTTATAGTCACAGCAATAAAATCCCCGGTAAATACCGAAATTAAAATCAGAAAGCGAACTAAAATAATACATAATATTCGATTAAAGCCGTACTTTGAATAAGTTCGGCTGCAATCAGTGAAAATTTGTATTTAAAAATGTCACGTTCTCGAAGTCTACCTGCCCAAATACACAAAACTTTTGTTTTCTTCTGTCCCTTCCTTCGCTTCGTTGTCTCTCCCAGAAGAGAAAAGCAGAAGACACACATTTTGAACTAGTTATAAGAATGTGGATTTCACACAAGCAAACACTGCCCTAAGCGAAAAAAAAAACAAAACGGACAATTTTTTGTTTTTCTTCTCTCCTCACCGCCAAATTCCCCATAGGCAAACACTGCCCCGAGCTGAAAAAGGAATTAATGTGGTTTAATAAAAAAAAAATTTTTTTTTTTATAAGCAACAAAATTCTTAACATCACCACACATGTAATGCAGGCGAAAATTATTGCAAACCGACCCGCAATAAACAAATTAAAAACGAAAATGAAGATTTACTCGCCCGCAAATGCTTTCCGAACCATAAACACCCTCTTAGGAAATAAGACACCAGAATAAGTCTAGGTAGATAACCTTAACCGTAATGAATGAATAACATTCTTAAGATAGGTCAGGGAACCATAGAATCTACAATAAGTAAAATAGTAAACAAACATCCGTCATTTAAGTATATTAATTTTTAATTCTTTTTACTAATATGAAATAGCCTGCACAAATGATACAGGTGCAAATATGTCATTAATAATAACAACACGAAATATCGTTATAATAGTAAAAGATTTAGATCAATAAGCACATAAAAGCACCATGTAAAAATCAAATATAAAAAATTAATATAAATATAAATATAAAGAGGGTACGGAAAGCATAGACCTGTAAAAAATCATCATTATTTTACAAACATAAAAAGTAAGAATACTAAATTTTAAGCAACCATGTAACGGACTCGTGCACTCCCACAACAAATAGCGATAGCAAGGAATTTACCGGTCATAAATTTTTTTTCTTTCCTTTTCCTCCCCAAGAATTTATTTATTTATTTATTTATTTAACGCTTAATACAAGCTACATAGATTAAAGTAAACTAAAGACTAGTACTAAACTAAGGGAGCAACGGGAGAAAACGGAGGAAGGGAAAGAACAAGGCAGATTAGGGAAGACTAAATTAGGTGGTGCCTGAGAGAGTTTTTGCTCAGGTGAAAGTCGAAGGAAGGGAGAGAGTTGGCTCTTCGAAGCATTCTTGTGAGCGGCTCAGAAAGACCGTAGTTGGTACGATGGTAAGGAGGGCGAAAGAGGGGGGCCGAGCGGAGGTTACGGGGGTTGGTGTAGATAGGGATCCGCTCGAGTAGAGAAGGACAGTCAATCTCGCCGATGAGCAGTTGGTGAATGAATGTGATATCGGCAAGGTCCCGCCGCTTCCATAGAGGCAACAAGTTAATGAGCCGAAGGCGGTTTTCGTAGGGCGGAAGGTTTTGAGGGTCAGACCAGGGGAGCTCGCGTAAAGCGAAACGAAGGAACCTACGCTGTACAGCTTCTATCCTGTTAATGCTAGTAGATTGGTAAGGAGACCAAACTTGGCTAGCGTATTCCAGGAGAGGCCTAACGAAGGTGACAAAGAGGGATTTGGCGACGTATGGGTTAAGGAACTCCTTGGACCATCGCTTAACGAAGCCTAGCGGGGAGTTGGCTCTGGCAATCACACTGTCAATGTGTTCACGAAAGTTAAGTTCACTATCACAGGTGACGCCTAGATCGCGCAGAGAGGAAACGGAGGGGATAGGTTCGCCAGACAAGTAATAGACTTTGTTGGGGGAAGAGGGGCGTTTGCGGGAATAGGTGATGGATTGGCATTTGGAGATATTGAGCTCAAGAGAGTTTTTAGTGCACCAAATGCCAAAGTTGTTGAGATCTTGTTGAAGCAGACGGGGGTCAGAGAATAATTCTCTCTTTCCAAGGGGAAAGGAATGTTGTGTACCAAAATCTCATCCAGATTTGGGACACATTCTAGCAATTGACGTCGCACATAAATTGTCGGGGTGAAGTGCCTTTCAAATTTCAAGACACAACATGTCTGAAAGTTGAGGCATTTCACAAGAATCGAAAGTCGCAGAACCAATAATGCCACTTTCGATTTATGCTGCGTCATCCACCAGCGAGCGCATCGACCCAAGCGCATGCTGGAGCGACCGCCCGCGAGTACGTCGACCCTAGGCATTTGTCCGACAATTCTTTATGGCACGCAACATGTGCGGCACAAAAGTGGTGACGGGCACATTCGGGACCTTGGAACATTGGAAAGTTCCAATTACTGATCGAAGCAATATAAGTACCCGATCAGTCCGAGTCCCGACAGTTGCAATAGAGCAGTAGTTAAGAAAAATAGAAGTAGTTGCAACAGAGCAATACCTGAAGTCCGGAGTCCTCAACTAGTCCCAGCTTAGTCTCGTTCTAACTGGATCGCGGCCCGTTTCTATCTAAAAGCGCCCAAAAGTACTCACGCGGAGTAAAAGTACTTTTACTTATTTATTTATTGAATTTCGCTTAATACAAGCTACAAAGAACTTAAATTAATAAGTAAAAAATCAATTTAACTTAAGCTAAATAAAAATAAGAATAAATAAAATGAACTTAGGGACTGAGTAGGCTAGTACAGGGGTAATAAAGAGCAAGCCTGAGGGAGAGCTTATCTAAATGGAAGTCGAAGGTAGAAGAGTTGTTGGCCTTACGCAGCATGCGGGTAAAAGGTTCGAAGTGGCCATAGTTTGTCCGGTGGGTTTCAAGGCGAAAAATGGGGAAAGATCTGACGTTGTAGAGGTTGGTATTGAGGGATATTCTATGAAGGAGGTCTGGGCAGTCAATAGCACCGACAAGGACTTGGTGGACAAAGACAATATCGGCTACATCACGACGAAGGGAAAGGGGCTGAAGATCGATGAATTTTAGGCGGATTTCATACGGAGGAAGGTCAAGGTGGTCGGACCGTGGAAGATTACGCATGGCAAAGCGGATAAATCTTCGTTGGACAGATTCAATTCTGTTGATGGTTATGGAGTGTGATGGCGACCAGACCTGACAGGCATACTCAAGGAGAGGACGAACAAAGCAGATAAAGAGAGATTTGGTGACATAAGGGTAAGAGAACTCCTTAGACCATCGTTTAACGAAGCCAAGAGCGCAATTGGCCCTGTTAATGGAAAGGTCTATGTGGGATCGGAAGTTGAGTTCGTTATCACATACGACACCGAGGTCACGAAGGGACGTGACAGAGGGAACCGACACACCGGAAAGGAGAAAGGTCTTGGGGGTGTGGAAGTGCGCCTGCGGGAGAAGGTAATTGCTTGGCATTTAGACATATTAAGTTCAAGAAAATTATTCTCGCACTAGGTAAAAAAGTTGTACAATTCTTTTTGGAGGAGTAGGGATTCAGAGTCATTGGAGATAGGTGTTAAGATTTTCATATCGTCTGCATAAGTTAGAACGTGAGAATGATTAATCAAGTTCCCAAAGTCGTTAGCAGCCAATATGAAGATTAATGGGGCGAAATGGCTGCCTTGTGGGACTCCGGAACGGGATGAAAAGGGGCGAGAAATGGAGGAATCAAATCGGACTTTGTACTGACGGTTGTCAAGGTAGGAAGAGATCCATGAAATAAGACGGGGAGGAAAACCAAGATAGCTTACTTTTGGAATGATAATTTCGTGGGAAATTTTGTCGAAGGCTTTGCTAAAGTCAGTTGCTACAACGTCAACTTCAGCGCTATTTTCCATGGCAAGGAGGGTGTGTCATACAAAGGTTGTTAGATTGGTGGTCGTGGATCTGCCTTTAAGAAAGCCATGTTGAGAAGGGGACAAGATTGACGCGCAGTGGAATGACATAGAATCATAGATGAGGCTTTCGAAGAGCTTAGGAATACACGATAATTTGTCGAGGGGTCGGTAGTTCGAAATGTCGCTCTTGCAACCCTTTTTATGGATAGGGGTGATGTAAGCATCCTTCCAGAGATCGGGAAAAATTCCCTCTGAAAGGAAAGGCTGGAAAAGAGCGGTGAGAGGCTCAACTAAATGGGAGGCACACTTCTTAAGAAGAATGGCAGGAATACCGTTGGGGCCTGGGTCAGAATCGTCAAGGAGAGTATTAAATTTGGCAGCAATTAAAGAAGGGATCGATGACGATAGAAACAAGGGAGCTTTAAATGCAGTTGCACATGTAAGAGAAGAAGTTAGGATCAGGGGTAGAGTTGTGATCTCTAAAGGATTGACTGAAGAACTTAGCAAATAGATTGGCAATTACTGGAGGGTCGGATGAGGATGACTCGCCGAGATTAAGGACAGGGGGAAACCGTTAGATTTGCGTTTCATGTTGATAAAATTATAGAATTGTATCGGGTCCGATATAAGTTTAAATTGCAAAGAAGCGAGGTAGTCGTTCTAGAGGACAGCGCATAGCACAGAAAAAAGGTTGGAGACAGCGATGTAGGAAGAGTAGTCTGCGTCGGACCTGGACAAGAGGTAGGAGTGCCATAATTTGTTCTTTTTATTGCGTAAAGAGCGGAGCTCTCTATTATACCAGGGTGGTGAAGAAGAGCGGATCTTTATGGGTTCAAAGGCTACGCATTGGGACACACAACTGAAGAGTTCAGTGTAAAAAAGGGTCACAACACTGTTAATTGAAGATAGGGAATTTAAAGACGATATTCGAAGTCTGAGGAGGAGGTTAAACTTCGCAAATTCGTCTTTGCGATAGTTAAAGCAAGATCGGGATGTGGGGATTAAGGGTGTATGAGACGAGTCATGAAAAAGAGAGAGGGAAAGAGGGGGATGATGTGAGTCGAGAGTTGAAAGAAGGTGGTGACTTCTCGTGGCGACCGAGTCATGGGGATTTGAGGAGAAGATAAGATCCAGCTGTCTGCCAAGATGGTTTTTCACACCACTGATTTGGTATAGACCAGAATCGGAAAGTTGATCAGTGAATAATGACTCAATTCGAAAGGACACGTTAGTGGGAAAGTAGGAGGTGCCATTATCGGAGAGGAACCAAAGGAGACGAGGAAGGTTGAAGTCACCGGGGACTATAATATCGTTAAGGGGAAGGGCGAGGACCAACAAGGTATCAATTATTTCAATTGAGCAGGCTGAATGTAGCAACATAAAATAAAGAGGGAACGTCGATATTCCGATATTTTGACGCAGATACATTCAAAGGAAGAGGAGTCACATGAGTTGACCTGCGTGGCATTGAAACGGCTGTGGACTGCAATAAGGACACCGCACCCAGATGGGCCGGAATTGGTTGAGATTCCGTCGGCGCGAAATACATTGAAATCGGAAGAAAATAGTTCACTGCTATTAGTCCCAGGCGTGAGATTGGTTTCCGAGATCGCGAAGATGTCGTAAGGAAGAAATTGGGTGTTCAAGAAAACGTGTTGCAGCTTAGATCGCAACCCTCTGACGTTCTGATAATATGGAGAGAAGCAGTTTAAAGAATGTGTGGGAGCAAGAAGCGGAGAGCAGGATATGGGGAGGGGGTTGGCAGGGGGTTTAGGTACTAAATTAGTTTTTGGAGTCGGTGCGGGCTTTCTGAAGGTGTGAAATACGCTTGGAGCTGACAAAGGAGGTGTATCCAGAGAGATCGTCGGAAACTTGTTGGAATGATACGTCAAATGCGGCATGGAATTTGAGAAAAAGCAACCGCAACAGAGGCGGGTCAGTCGGTAGACCTTCATGATGAAGGGAGACCATGACGTTAGTTCTAATTTTACCTTCAATGCAGATGTAATCCGGCTTGTCATAAAGATAGGCCAGATAGAGCCGGACGTTGTCGTAGATCCGGCGATGACTAAGATGAGAAAGCAAATAACGGCTATCGGGAGAATCAACCGATTGCTTAGTTAACCTTACTACTGGAGGGAAAAGGGGGTCTAAAAAAGTAGATAGGCTATGAGAGTTCGGGGCCACTTTTCCCATAAGAAATGTACAGGGGCCAAAAAATTCTCACTTTTGCTTCAAAAGCTCTCGGTCTGGACGTGGAGGAGCGTTTGAAAGCTTCTTCTGGTCTTGGACGAGCAGTTTTGAGGTGTGTGACGTCATGAAAGCTTCTTCTGGTCTTGGACGATCAGCTGAAAGCTCTTTTGTGTGTGTTTGGGGTTGCATCAGGCGCTAGGGGTTGTGTTTGGGTGGCATTTTTACCCCTCCCCCTCCCCCGCTGAGATATAAGCCCCTCCCCCTCTCCCGCTGAGATCTGTTCCGATCCCCTCCCTCGCTGAGATCGTTGTCCCTCCCCTTCCCCCGGTGAGATCGGTCCCCCGCTCCAGCTCTTATTTCACTGTGATACGTCTTGTGATATTGCGAAATAATCAAGAGAAATGAGCAGAGTGTGATGCATTTGGTTTTGTTTCTTATCTCTAGCTTTGGACGATGCGATCGTTGAATTGCAATATTTTTGGGTTGCAGGTGGCTTTGTTTACATTAGATTAAAATGGAATGAAAATGGAATGAATTATTTAAAACAAAGAGTTCTTTGTTTAGGGATGCTGCAGCATTTGCTGGTAGGGATTGATTGATTGATATATTAAATGCTATGACTGATTTGGATCAGTTCTTATTCGGCACTGGAAGAATTAGTGTCTCCAGTTAAGTTTCATTTTGAAGAGTAGAAAAAATATCTTGAAGATTATTTTATGCGAAAAGAACGGTTGTTTTAGTGTTAAAGTTCAATTTGAAAGTTAATTGAAAATGGTGCAAATAAATGATTTTGTGCAAAGGGCTAAGTCAGCCTTTGAGGATGCTAAAGCTAATGACGGACTAGTGGATCAAAGTGCGAAAGTGCGTTCGAGGGAGTCGAGAGTGCTTAAAGAAGAGCTGGACCGGGGGACAAACAATGGGATAAAAACTAAAATCTTAGCGGGAATCGCCACTATTTTAGGACATAGGTCCCAATTAAAAGAATTAAAAGTGAGGGACGGTGCAGGGCAAAACTCCAACCGCTCTTCTTGGACGTCAAGCCGGGAGGACATGAAAGCAGCCTTTAATAATCGGCAAGTTCATTTTTTTTTTTTAATACAAATTTTAATAATTATTATTCGGCGGTACTATATACTTTTAATTTGTTGTAGCATTCGAACAGGGGTAATTATTAATCTTGCCCACAAAGACCCTTTCGAATTCTTGGAGGATTGCGGAAATTTATTTGTTCGAAGGATCATAAATGGTTTGAAGAAAGAAGCATTTTTAAAGGTTAATAGTGCATTCTGCGGTCAATTTGTTAAGGCTTCAAGTGGCGAAGAATTGGAAGAGATAAAATATATAAGCACAAAAAATGTGGTTATATCGGGAGAAACCAACATAGCAGAATGGTTCGCCGAAAACGTAATGAATAAAATTACGTCGGAATTAGAACAATTCCAAGAAAGAGACTTAGGTTGCGTGCCCAAACAAGTAATTAATTTGATAATTAACATCAATAAGTATACACCACAGCTCGGATCGTCCTATATTGAGCTACCTCTTGAAAGCAAACGCCGTGAGGCATGTATAAATGTAAAGAATAATGACAACGCCTGTTTTGCGTGGCCGGTAATATCTGCCTTACATCCGACAGAGGGGAATCCACATCGCGTAACTAAATACCCCCACTATTCCGCAGTCCTGAAACTAGACGGAATAACATTCCCAATTACCAGACCACATATTGCAAAAGTTGAGAAAATGAATGACGTCAGCATAAATGTATATATTTTGGAAAAGAATAAGCAAAAGTACAAGGTAAACCCATCACGTCTAACGAAAAATCGTCAAGAACTACATGTGAATCTGTTGTTAATACAGGACCGATATGAAGAGAAGGAGGAGGAAGATTCTAGTACAAACAATAAGGCCATTCGCTATCACTACGCATGGATAAAGCACTTATCGCGGCTCCTTTCATAACAACTTTCCCAGCACAATGGTCAAAAATATTTTTGCGATCGGTGCCTTCATTACTTTTACACGCAAGAAAAGCTCAGGCAACACTTGGAAGATTGTGAAAAACTCAATGAGTACATAGTTACATTTCCACCTGAGAAAAGTGTTAAATTTAAGAACTTCAAAAATAAAAAACGAGTTCCATTCATTATCTATGCTGATTGTGAATGCATATTGAAACCCATTTATAAAAAAATCGGAAAGACAGAACAATATCAACAGCATGAGCCGCACAGTGTGGGGTACTACTTCAAATGCTCATATGATGAACAACTTTCATACTACAACAGCTGTAGAGGTTTTAACTATGCAGAGTGGTTCACAAAAGAACTAGAGAATATAGCGGGTCGAGCTCAAGATATTATTCAAAACCCTCAAACAATGACCCCTCTTACACCCCAGCAAATTCAAGATTTTGTGGTTGCACAAACATGTCATATATGTGGAAAAGGATTCACTCCCACAGACATTAATGTGAGAGACCACTGCCACCTCACAGGAAAATACAGAGGCGCTGCACATCAAGATTGCAACATTAATTACAAGGACACCAGAACGATACCAATAGTATTCCACAATCTTAGCAAGTACGATGCTCATCTCCTCATTAGAGATGTTGCAAACAGCATCCAGGGACATCTAAAAATAATACCTTATAATACGGAAAATTATATTGCAATCATAAAGTATATGGAAGGCGGCAAAATCAGATATAAATTTATCGATTCTTTTCGCTTCATGCCATCATCGCTGGATACACTCTCATCTTATCTAACTGAAAAGGAAATTGTACGCTCTGAACTTCCAAACCTAAGCGATGATGAGTTCCAGCTACTGACAAGAAAAGGTGTCTTTCCATACGAGCATATCAAGGACTGGGAAAATCTTGAGGAGACCCAATTACCGGATCGTAAATCTTTTTACAACTCTCTGGGAAAATGCGAAATTAGCAGTGAAGATTATGAGCACGCAAAGAAGGTGTGGGTAGAGTTTGAGGTGCAAAATCTTGGTGAATATAGCGATCTCTACTTGAAAATTGATGTACTGCTCCTCGCCGACGTCTTTGAAAACTTCAGGGATGGATGCATCAACAACTATGGATTAGATGCAGCGCATTATTATACCTCACCCGGGCTTGCATGGGATGCGATGCTAAAATATACAGACGCAGAGAACGAACTTTTGCATGACGTTAATATTCTTCACTTTATGGAAAAGGGAATTCGCGGTGGTATGACCCAGTGCTCAAAAAGGTATGCACGATCTAATAATAAGTACCTGACGGACTAAGATAACAGTAAGCCATCGTCATACCTCATTTACTATGACATAAACGCAATGTACTCTTGGGCTATGACCCAATATTTACCATACAAGGATATTCAATGGGTGGATGATGTTAGCACATTAAACTTTAATATTCCTGATGACTCACCAACTGGCTACATATTAGAAGTTGATTTAGAATATCCAGTGGATATTCACGAGAGACAAAAGATCTACCCATGGCTCCAGAAAAGTGTGCTCCACCAGGTTTCAAGGAGGAAAAAATGCTAACCACATTATGCAGTAAGACAAATTATGTGATACACTACAGAAATTTGAAGCAGTACTTGGCTGAAGGCCTCAAGGTTACAAAAAATCATCGCGCCTTGCAATTCTCTCAGGCTGCGTGGATGAAGCCTTACATAGATCTAAACGCCAACTTGAGAAAGAACGCCAAGAACGATTTCGGGAAGAATCTCTTCAAGTTATTGTGCAATGCAGTATTTGGTAAAACGATGGAGAATGTTCGCCTTCGCCGAGATATTAAGCTTGTAACAGCGTGGAAAGGTCGGTATGGAGCCGAAGCACTGCTATCAAAGCCCAATTTCCAATCCCGCTCGATTTTTGACGATCACTTGGTAGCTGTAGAATTACTTAAAACAGAAGTAATTTTCAATAAACCCATCTACGTAGGAAAGGCAATATTTGACATATCAAAAATTTTGTTGTACGAGTTCCACTACAACTATATGAAAAACCGATATGATGCCAATTGTCAGCTATGCTACACCGACACTGATTCTCTTATATATGAAGTACAGTCTGATGACATTTATGAGGATATGAAGCAACATCTTCATCGTTTTGATACATCCGACTACCCTCAAAATAATCCATACAACATATGCCAAGTCAATAACAAGGTAGTACAGACAATTACAAATTATCATTTTAAAGAAACATAAATACTTATGTAATTTTTTCTATTTAGATACCAGGCCTTATGAAGGATGAAAACAGCGGTGATATAATGCTGGAGTTTGTTGGTCTACGCGCTAAAATGTATGCATTGAGAGTGCAAAAAGAAGCCGGACGACATCAAACAACAAAGAAGGCAAAGGGCGTAAAAACTGCTGTGGTGAAGACGGAGATAACCTTCGAAGACTATGTGAGATGCTTAAACAAACATCTAGAGTGCACGCATACACAAAATAGCATAGTTGCACATAATCATATATTGTATAGCACCAAACAATCTAAAACAACCTTAAGCCCTTTCAATAATAAGCGTTATTTAGTTGATAATAATAGTTACGACACTCTTCCATGGGGTCATTATAGTATAAGGAATGTAGATTAATCTAATTAGTATCTATTATTATAATTAAGATATAATGTAAAATAAAAAGAGTATTTATAACGTTTTAATAAACTGTTTTATTCAAAAAATTCCTTAATATAAACACTTTTTTGAGAGCACGTTGTCCTTAGTGTAGAATGGAAGATGGTTCACTTGTTTCCAGAGTCGTTAGCTTGGGACATCCCTCCTCTGCATCATAAAGCGTTACTTTATTTCCAAAAATCTGTTTCAACCATCTCATCGTTTCGCTTCCTTTCACATAAATGTTTTTATCCCGCAACAATGGTGCTATTACGGCATAAATTCTTTGGTAAGGGATATATCCATCAACCCATCTAAATCCATGAAGGTTGTGTTGGACCCATTCAATTTGTCTCTTTTCTGCACGAGTTAAATCCTTATAGGGAAATGGAGGTTGGAATACGTAGTGTTGTACTTGATTTTCACTCGTTAAAATTGCCAGCTCTTTCAATATAAATTTATTGTGGTTGTCTTTAAATCCTTGCAAATCAATGATGATGATAGGCATTCTATACAAGTTTCCTGACTTCGTTGGTTAAAGGTGTGTATCCCACAATACGATCATGCAGCAGCAGACAGTATGCTGTTGTATCGGCGGGGACGTTTTCAGATGTCTAGAATTCCAGCCTAATATCCACCGGTCCAATTTTAATGTTTTCGTTTTGACGCGAACAATCAATCACTGCAATCGCTGCGTCATTCGGAAACTTCTCTCTTGAAAGAAGTGGCTGGAACTGACGACCATAGTACGATTGCTGGAATTTTATATACATATCATATAAGAGGGCGTAATTACCCTTATCAAATTTCAGGTTCAAATCATCGTAAGGGTATGATTCAGAATTTAGGTAAACTTTGACATCTGTCAGTTTACACTGATCGAATTTGCTGGCATCCACAGTTTTATCATTTCTCCGATTAGTTTGTAGAGCTAGGATGACATATCTTGGCTTTTCCAATTGTAATGTTGTTTTTACCGTCCATGAATGACGCGTTGATAATGGGAGTGCTGGGTACTCGTATATATCCCAGCTCCTGAATGGTATTTGTATCTCACTGCCACTTTCAATAGTTTTTAGCAGGATCAACTTGTGGTCACCAGCAACGTTGACATGAGGAACACGCC
Source organism: Tolmerus cingulatus (assembly GCA_959613345.1). Taxonomy (NCBI): domain Eukaryota; kingdom Metazoa; phylum Arthropoda; class Insecta; order Diptera; family Asilidae; genus Tolmerus; species Tolmerus cingulatus. The sequence goes on along the minus strand of OY390709.1, from coordinate 16,988,019 downwards.
ATTGAAGTTTGAAAAGGTTTACGCTTATTGCATCAGTAGGTGATACAACTGCATTGTCATCTGTACGGCTTCGTATTAATATCAGCTCATGCTTAGCATTTGCAATGATTTTCTTGTAGTCTTCAGCAAAACCAAGCAGTAATTTTAATGGTACACAAAAATTGAAAAATCCTTTGGGTGTTGTAATTAACTTTTCGGGAGACCACCTTGCTTTGAAAAGTATTTCACTCTCATTTTGATTTAGCGATATATAATTTTTTAAGGTCGTAGCAATTCCAAGGTTTCGTGTTCTGTCAATTTCTACACAGTTGATCTCATAGCGAATTTCAACAAAGAGAAAGGCTACAGCATTATTGACCAGCTTTGCGGTATCTGTTACTGTTCCCTCAACTTTGGTTAGTACTCCTTCAATATAAATAAAACTCTCTGCTGGCAGGATATACAAATATTGATGCTGTACTGAAATGCGAATCTCGTCGCTGTTTTTGAATGATGCGAGAAACGGTGAGTACGTGTGGTAATCGATCTTTGTTATGCTATTGTCATAACCAACGTTTCGGGTAATATCTAAGATTTCACTCATTTTTCAAAATAAATCCCAATGTCTTAGGAAGCTCTTTATTAACAGCAGCCAGTGCACGTCTTGTACGTTTCAAAGTTGTTGGTTGAATAATGACTTGCTCTTTATTACTGTTGTATTTATTCATATTGTTATTGTTAATATTACTATTTTAGATAAGCATTCTGAGGCTTTAAGTGCAGTCTAGCGGTTATTGTTTCTCCTCTAAAATTTATCAAGTCACCGTTCTGATCTACAAGCTTTAATGTGAGAGAAGTTATAATAAATGACGTTCTTGGGCACCTCCACTATTTTATAGCCCGGGCCTACACTTGGAGAAAACTCATGGAGCGTATGTACATGATTATTGTTTATAAACGAGCCTGATATAATGTTACATTCAACTCTTATGGCGTTTGCCTTGATGATATTAACAGGTAAATCGGATGTATGCAATATATTAGGCAGAAGGACTTGTTTGCCGAATCCTATTAATGGAGCGATAGATCTTTCCTTATCAAAATAAATGACTTCCGAAGATTTCACTTCACTTTTCAGAGTATTATTATTTGCTTTGATTGAGATTGATGTCTTATTTTTACTCTTATTTAAACTTTGTTGCACATAGTTCGCTATACTCGTATCATCAATTTCATATGATCCGACTGGTATTTCAATAACTGTCTTCCCCACATGCATCAAGTTGTTTCCCTCATCAATATTGGAAATAGAATTGTATGTTTGGAAATCAATCAGTCCACAGACGTACTCACCCTCCAGTTCTAATGGTGGAAAATACTCGGCAGTGAGCACCGATGAATTACGACTAAGGGAGAGTGTTATCGACATGATGGTTTGGAATAAAATAATCTCATTTTAATATAAAACCTTTATTTATATACATACAATTCTTATTAGAAAGGTTGAATATAATTATATAGGAACTCTAAACACAAGTGTCCACATATAACTGAATCATAACTTTGATGTGTCGTGCAATTGAATGAGATGTTTTCGCCCAAATATCTCGCAACTTCTTGCGGAGGTTGTAGGTTTCCAAAGCTGCCAAAGTAATCAATGAGGCTACCTTTCTTCTTGTATGCTACCCAATGTGTTCTAGGTCCTGATGAAACATCTAGGTTTATAATTCCACTCTCATTTTTCCACGGTCTCCTCGGTAATTGATCGCGCATAAAGACTCCTCTAAAATGTGGTACATGCTGCGCATATTTACGCATCTCGAGCTCATTAAGAGCCCTTTTGGGTAGCGAGCTTATTAGTTTTTTGACTGGGTTTTAAGAAAAAGTCCCAAGCTTTTTCTATAGGGCTTCAGGAACAATCCCTGACCAGGTTTTCCCATCGCTACGGCCTCAATAGTTTCGTTATGGCGCTTTCCTTCTGCAAGCTCCTGACGTGTGCTGTTTGCAGCGTTTACCGCCTTAGCTATACCAGCTGCACCTCCTGATAATGCTCTAAGGGCTGAAAGTCCGGCAAATAGTGATATGAGGAATAGTAGAACACCTCCAGTTTTCGGGATAGGTATCACACGTGGTGTCGTAATCATCTTCTTCTTTCTCTTGATGGCATCTCTCGCAGCACTTGTAGCAATTTTTATTGCTGCCAGCAAATCCTTGGGTTTCCTCAGCTTTAGAACTTTCCGCGCATTATGTACAGCGTCACGAAAAGACGGGCGTAACTTCTTCTTCTCTTTAGCACTGTTTATTTCAAATTTTGCCTTTACCCCCATTCCAAGCTTAAGTTTAGCTTTCATAGCGTTTGTTACCAGCAAAGCGTTGGCGCGTTCTCCTAGAGAAGCTTCTTTAGACTTCATGTGCTGCCAAGCTTTTTCTGCTAGTATACGATCGGCAATATGGCAATCACTTGTTTCACGGAACTTTGAGTATGCGATATCGTGCTCTTTGCAAGCAGCGTCCAAGGGATTAATACCGGAAACACCTCGGGCTAATCTTTTAGCTAACTTTGTTCCTGGACCGCAGTACAGATAGCCCGGTAAATGCAATTCTACAGGTAACTTGTTGATTAGAGAGTTGAATATTCCTTTCCATCTGATGACCTTTCGCCGACTGATGTGAATTTGGTTAGTATTCATCACGAAGTTTATAAAGCAACAAGAATGCTTGCCTGTTAGAATTGTTGAGACATCAATTACAAGAGCAGAGAGGAAGAAACATGGAGGACTGTTACCAAACAGCATAAGAGGAATTATTGTTGGTCCATCTAATTGCGGCAAGACAAATGTTATGATGAGTTTACTGGAACATCCTAAGGGACTACGATTTGAAAATATTTACATTTACTCAAAGTCGTTAAATCAGACAAAATACGAGTATCTGAGAAAAGTTGTGGGACGTATATCGGGGTTAGGCTATTATACATTTTCCAACAACTGTGACGTCATACTGCCGAAAGAAGCAAAACGAAACTCTATTTTCATTTTTGATAATGTGGCTTGCGATAAACAGAATAATATTAGAGCATACTTTTGCATGGGTCAACATAACGATGTAGACAGCTTTTACCTCTGTCAGACGTACACACATATTCCAAAGCATCTGATTCGGGATAATGCAAATTTGATAATAATATTCAAGCAAGACGACCTGAACTTGAAACATATTTACAACGACCACGCGAATACTGATATAATATTTGAAAAGTTCCGGAAAGCATGTGCCGAGTGCTGGAAAGACAAGTATGGATTCTTGGTAATTGATAACGATATTCCTATGGATAGAGGGCGATACCGGAAAGGCTTTGACGCCTTCATGAGGCTATGAAAACGGAGCAACAATACAGATTACCCTCAATAGTTGTACAGACCTTTACATCTACCTGTACAGTTACCTGTACAGCAACCTGTACAGCTACCTGTACGGACCTGTACAGCTGTCTGTATAGCTACCTGTATGTATGGATGTACAAACCTGCTGTTTATCAGTATAGCTGTGGCTGTGGTCACGACAACAACAATAACAACAATAACATGGATGAAAAGCTTACGAGGGATATTATAAAGACGAGCGATGCTGTACGTAAAAAGTATAAAGCTCTCAAGACTGGTAAAATAGAAACATAAGCTCAATTGAAGGAAACCTTTAAGCCAATTACCAGCACACTAAAAGAGCTAACTGAAATATGTATAGAATTATTAATACACACATATTGTACTAACACAGTTAGGTAGCACATCACTGAGAATGACTACAGCCTCTTTGTCACGAGTCACAGAATAGCCCTCAACGAGGATCGCACGCGAGTACAATAAAGACACCGGTTGAAATGTAAAAAGTTGTTGTTTCATTTGTGATAATATACCACATGGCGCAGCCGGTACAGAAATAAACTAAAATCCGAAATAATCATCGTTTTGGTATAAAATTAATTAAATTAAATAAGAAGCAAGGAACAGTTGAGCCCGAATAAAGTTATTGAGATACGAATTTTGTGCTGAGAAGAATTATTAATAATACCACGTGTGAAATACAATAGTGCGAAAAAATCGCTCGGTTAAACGAAGTGGAAATAAATTGTTTAAATATCATGACAAAATTGATAATTGTCGTAAAATTCAGCCATCACTAAAAGCACATGGGAGTAGTGAAAAAACCCAAAAAAGAATTCACCAAACCCAGAGGCAGACCAGCAAAAAATACAAAATATATACCAAAATTGGTACCAATGGATTATATAAGAAAAGTAGATCCACTTAATCTACAAACATCAAATTTGGCTGAAAGCTGGAGAATATTTTGGCAAAATTATCAAATATTCACGACAGCAGCTGAAATAGATAAAAAAGCAGAAAATGTAAAAATTGCTATATTTTTAAATGCTATTGGGCCAGAAGCGGTCGAAGTTTATAACTCATTTAACTTAAGTGAAGATGATAGAAAAAAGTATGAAGCAGTCACAAAAGCCTTTGAAAACTTTTGCAAGCCGAAGAAGAATGAGGTGTACGAGAGCTTTATATTTCATAGTCGCAAGCAAGAAGCAGATGAACCCTTCGACAACTTCCTAATGGAGATCAAAAAACTAGTGCGGAGCTGTGATTTCGCAGACCAAGAAAGCCGTATGTTGCGAGACAGAATAGTACTGGGGACAAGTGACAAAGCGCTACAAAAGAAACTATTGGAGGTCGACAATTTAAACCTGGATAAATCTATTGAGATGGCAAGGGCAGCAGAGATCGCAAAGCAGCAAATGGAAAAATTACAACCGGATCATTCTACTGTTAATTTGGTAAATAGAGTTCCAAACAAAAGCTATTTAGGCAAAAATAATAACAGAAATTCTAAATATTATTCTAGGCAACAAAATAACATAAAACAGGTTAGGGATAAATCAGAAAAACCCCACAAAATGAACTATAAGAATGCATCACAACATTTAATTTCGTGTACATACTGCATGCAAAAGCATGAAAGGAGGAATTGTCCAGCTTACGGAAGCACATGCAAGAATTGTGGAAACAAAAACCATTTCGCTATAGCTTGCAGATCAAAATCACATAAGGTACGTGAACTAAAAAACTTGGAAATAAATAGTGACGATGATTTTTTCATAAATACATTAGAGGGCCACTTACTAACTAATACTGATAGAACTTGGGGAGAACACGTTAAAGTGGGGAATCAAGTAATTAAATTCAAACTAGACACTGGGGCTGATATTAATGTCAGTAGATAGGCTATGCCGGTTCTAGCGCAATTTTCCCATAAGAAATGTACAGGGGCTCAAAAAACTACAAAACGGTCCCAAAAGCTCTCATGTGTGTGCGTGTGTGTGTGTGTGTGTGTCGTGCTTGGGTGTATGGGTCACGATGCAGATCAACCCCTCACCACCCCGATGAAAGCTTTACCCCTCCTCATGCTATTAGGAAGCGATTTTTTCCTAATGCGCAGGTGGCATTGCTTATGTTATGTGGAGGCTTATCAGTAGTTTATGCTGACGAGGCTCTTATCTCTAGCTTTGGACGATGCGATCGCTAAATTGTAATATTTTTGGGTTGCATGTGGCTTTGTTTACATTAGATTTTCTGAATAATCGACGAGGGAATGAAATGGTGCGAATAAAAGGACAGAGATGCAAGATGAAAAAATTACTATAAATACAGAGCGAATTTCAGACTATAATTCAGTTTCGTTTGTGTGCTCTGAAAGTGAACAGTTAAAGTGAAAAATGTCTCAACAACAACATAAACAACAACCACGTGCTGAGGAGATGCCCGCTCGCAAAAGTAGTTCTGGAGCCCTGGACATCATCAATTCGTATAGCTTTAAACAATACTTTAAAGTATGCGACATGGAGCAGAATGCAACTTATAAAATATATAAAATAAGGAAAATAACTACAAAATACGGAGAGCGAGTCCTAGTGGAGCTACAAGATAAGCAAATGTTCCTGCCTGCCAGATATGGAAGCTTGCCTGATAGCGTTTTGGAGGAAATTAATCAACTGGACAATGTTTACATCATGAACTTGAAACCTCTTGGTGATACATCGGAGCTTATCTTTACTCAGCATAATAACGAGGACAACCTCAATGTCAATTTAACATACCTCAATCCAAATGAATATTATAATTATTAAAAAAAAAAATAAAAAAAAAATAAAATATGCTAAAAATAAAACCAAAAAAGCATCTTTCATATTTTACAATAATATCCCTGGCCCCCCAAATTCTATAAATAGATTGACTCCCCAATTTTTCAATTAATCTGCTTCAAGGAGTGGTAATGAGCAGTTTTAAAGATACAACGAAATTGCTGAAGGAAGAGGCTGATAAGGGAAGTAAAGTAAAAGAATTGAAGTATAAGCTTAATTCTGTTTCACTTAAACCAGCTGCAAAATCAAAGACTATATCTGAAAGTAAGAATACTTCAGATATACGCTACAAACAATTGAAAGATAAATAAAATGTAAGTATGTATTGCAAATAAACTTGATACCAATATAATATTGAAATTCAATTGTAAATAACAGATGAATATCCCGGTATTTCTTGAGGAGTTTTCCGAAATATTGCTAGATGAGCATAAGAATCGAATTGAAGCAAGCTATCAATTTCTCAAACAATATGAGAATATAGGTAAAATAAAATCAATATATGGTGAACATTATACCAACTGTCCATGGGCGTGTGATGATGCAACTGAGGGACCAGATACCTGCGGTTGTCATGATGTACAACGATGTAACCGGGAAATTCAACACCTCATGAAATTTTATATAAGGTTGACGAGAAACAGCTGTAAGGAATGCCGAAAAGGGTTCGATTTGTTCTAATACCGCAAGTGCACATTGCATATGTGTGGGAGTTTGCATACAGAGCCAGCCGTAAGGGAACGTGGCATATATGTGCCGTCGATAGGATGAGGTTTCAACAAAGAATATACAATACTAGTAAAGTTCTGGAGCCAATATTAAACCAACCCCATCGGGATACAATATACAATACAAGATTTTATAATAAGGAGATTGAGAAATAAAACGCTGATTTAAACTTTTTCAGAAACAATGATTTTTTATTTTTAAATTATAATAATACATCCTTAGCACTTATCCAAGAGTTATGCTTTGATGAGAATCCCAACCATTTCACGTAAATTTTATCGTCTTTCGTCTTTAGAATTTTCTCAACAAGGTAGAGGTGGGGATGTTTCACTTTCAGCAACTCCATTTCGTAAAATCCTCCTTTTATAGGGTTACCGTCGTAGTCCTCTAGCAGATATGTTACAGGATCAGTCACTTGAATTTTTCTAACCTTGAAAATTTCCGATGTCCAGTTTGGTGTATAACCTTTCTCAAATACATGCTTATATTTGCTTATACGGACATGGTCTCCTTCTTTATATTTAGGTGAATCAGCAATCTTTATGTGATTATACACTGTACCGAGAAGTTGCTTTTCATTTTTTGCATTTACATCACAAGGACGCATCCTAATTGTTTGATGTTTTTTCATATTATATTGAGATAGCAATATTTTTATCATATCAAGCCATTTGTAAGAACCATTCATGCTAAACTCCTTCCACATCATGCTCTTTAAAGTTCTGTTGAATCGTTCCACTATCGACGCTTTGAGTGTAGAAAAGGTGGAGTAATGATTAATTTTGTGCTTACTCATCAATCGTTGAAAGTGTGTGTTGTAAAACTCCTTTCCATCGTCTGTTTGTAAGTTTTTAGGTCTTCGGCCCTCTTGGAATATAGTTTGCATGGCTTCAGTCACCTCTGTACCAGTTTTTGTTTTAATCGGCATAGCCCATGCATATTTGGAGAAAGTATCTAAAACAGTAAGCAGGAAGCGGTAACCTTTATTCGCATGCTTATAAGTATCCATTTCCACTAAATCCGCTTGCCATAGATCATCCAGCCCTTTAATAATGACTCGACGCCTTTTAAAATTTCGACGAGCAGGTTTGTGAAGCTCATCGACAACTCGTCTCTTACTCATACTGTAGACAAGTGAAGGAGTTTGTTTTTAACATTAAATTTTATGAAGGTTTAAGAATACACTCCATCTTCTTTCTTTTGGTTTTTATTAACTATGTTGGAGAACAAATAATTTTCAATCTTTGCAATTTCATCATTAATATATAGTGTAAGGTTTTTCACACTCAAATTAATATGTTTGCGTATTTCGTCATCATATGACAACATTTTTACATCGATATAGTTTTTAGTTGTAGCATCAGTATTTTCTAGCGGTTCTCCTAGATGAGTAATATGTTTGAATTTCAAATCGTAGTCGCCTTTAGGAGTTAAATTGAAACCATCTCCTTTCGGTCCTGGGGTTCCTTTCGGTCCTGGGGTTCCTTTCGGTCCTGGGGTTCCTTTAGGTCCGGGAACCCCAGCTGCTCCTGAAAGACCTGGAGGACCAGGAGGGCCGCGAGGGCCCTGTTGAAACTTAGTACTCCTTATTGATCGACCAAACTTGTCAACGCTCATTTTCAAAATGAGATGTAATTTTTATGCATGGATATTTATACAATTATTTCAGCCTCCCGCAGCTCCTCAATGATTGATATAATTTCATTATTATGACTATTATTTCCAGCTTGTTGGGATGCTATTAGTATACGAAGTCTATCAACAAGTTCATTAGGATCATCCCAATAGAGGTAGTCAATGTTTTCTTTAGGAATTCTCATGATTCCTGTTCCAGTACGCAGTGTAGGAGTATTCACTAACTTTTTTATAATTTTTTTATATTTATAGGTATTTGTTCCTTTTATTTGTTTATTTTCATTAAAATCACGTCTGTGCGCGCTTGTATCGTTTAAAATTGACCGATAATTGTACAAGTCTTCTCTATTGTAACCGGTAGGATGTTTCATAAAAATCAGATCAAATAAACCTTTGGTTATCTTATATGACCTGCCTCCAATATCAAAATTTTCATCTTCAACTTTTAGCGATGAATTGCCAATCTTCCAGCCATCGCTGTAATACACTCCATAGGTTTTATCAATTTTTGTACTGTTCTGACTAACCAGCTGCTTATATTGTTTTAGTATTTGACTAGGCGATTCTACTATACGTGAACTATGTTCTTTTAATGTTGTTGATTGTGTTGGTGTAGCAAACTCATCATCATCATCATCGTCATCCTGAAGATCATCCAATGAATAATCTTCAAAGTGGAGAGGTGTGCTGGTTGATTCCATCTTTAAGTGTTTACGGGCTGGTGGGTTGTATATATCATCATAGCTTCGCCTCTTCTCTTGTTCGGTCTCTCTCTTAATTTGTTCTTTAGGCTCGAGTTTTACCGATGTCGTTAGCTCTTTTAGCGTGCTGGTAATTGGCTTAAAGGTTTCCTTCAATTGAGCTTCCGTTTCTATTTTACCAGTCTTGAGAGCTTTATACTTTTTACGTATAGCATCGCTCGTCTTTATAATATCCCTCGTAAGCTTTTCATCCATGTTGTTGTTGTTGTCGTGACGGCAGTCACAGCTATACTGATAAACAGCAGGTCTGTACATCCATACATACAGGTAGCTGTACAGGTAGCTGTACAGGTCTGTACAGGTAGCTGTACAGGTAGCTCTACAGGTACCTGTACAGGTAGCTGTACAGGTAGCTGTACAGGTCTGTACAGGTAGTTGTACAGGTAGCTGTACAGGTCTGTACAGGTAGCTGTACTGGTAGCTGTACAGGTCTGTACAACTATTGAGGGTAATCTGTATTGTTGCTCCTTTTTCATAGTCTCATGAAGGCGTCAAAGCCTTTCCGGTATCGCCCTCTATCCATAGGACTATCCTTATCAATTACCAAGAATCCATACTTGTCCTTCCAGCACTCGGCACATGCTTTCCGAAACTTTTCAAATCTCATATCAGTATTCACGTGGTCGTTGTAAATATGTTTCAGGTTCAGGTCGTCTTGCTTGAATATTATGAACAAATTTGCATTATCCCGAATCAGATGCTTTGGAATATGTGTGTACGTCTGACAGAGGTAAAAGCTGTCTACATCATTATGTCGACCCATGCAAAAGTATGCTCTAATATTATTCTGTTTATCGCAAGCCACATCATCGAAAATGAAAATAGAGTTTCGCTTTGCTTCTTCAGGCAGTATGACGTCACAGTTGTTGGAAAATGTATAATAGCCTAATCCAGATATACGTCCCACAACTTTTCTCAGATACTCGTATTTTGTCTGATTTAACGATTTTGAGTAAACGTAAATGTTTTCAAATCGTAGTCCATTAGGATGTTCCAGTAAACTCATCATAACATTTGTCTTGCCGCAATTGGATGGACCAACAATAATTCCCCTTATGCTGTTTGGTAACAGCCCTCCATGTTTCTTCCTCTCTGCACTTGTATTTGATGCTTCAACATTTCTAACAGGCAAGCATTCTTGTTGCTTTATAAACTTCATGATGAGTACTAACCAAATTCATATAAAAACAGCTGCTTTTATTGAGTACCCATTAGTCTTGTCACAAACGCATAAAATGAATGATCATACTGATAATCACCTCAGTCGGCGAAAGGTCATCAGAGGGAAAGGAATATTCAACTCTCTAATCAACAAGTTACCGGTAGAATTGCATTTACCGGGCTATCAGTACTGCGGTCCAGGAACAAAGTTGGCTGAAAGATTAGCCCGAGGTGACCCCGGTATTAATCCCTTGGACGCTGCTTGCAAAGAGCACGATATCGCATACTCGAAGTACCGTGACACAAGTGATCGTCATATTGCCGATCGTATACTAGCAGAAAAAGCTTGGCAGCGCATGAAATCCAAAGAAGCTTCTCTAGGAGAACGCGCCAACGCTTTGCTGGTAACAAACGCTATGAAAGCTAAACTTAAGCTTGGAATGGGGGTAAAGGCAAAATTTCAAACAAACAGCGCTAAAGAGAAGAATAAGTTACGCCCCTCTTTTCGTGACGCTGTACGTAATGCGCGGAAAGTTCTAAAGCTGAGGAAACCCAAAGATTTGCTGGAAGCAATAAAAATTGCTACAAGTGCTGCGAGAGATGCCATCAAGGGAAAAAAGAAGATGATTACGACACCACGTGTGATACCTATCCCGAAAACTGGAGGTGTTCTACCATTCCTCATCCCACTATTTGCCGGCCTTTCAGCCCTTGGAGCATTATCAGGAGGTGCAGCTGGTATAGCTAAGGCGGTAAACGCTGCAAACAGCGCACGTCAGGAGCTTGCAGAAGCAAAACGCCATAACGAAACTATTGAGGCCATAGCGATGGGAAAACCTGGTCAGGGATTGTTCCTGAAGCCCTATAGAAAAGGCTTGGGCCTTTTTCTTAAAACCCAGTCAAAAAACTAATAAGCTCGCTACCCAAAAGAGCTCTTAATGAGCTCGAGATGCGTAAATATGCGCAGGATGTACCACATTTTAGAGGAGTCTTTATGCGCGATCAATTACCGAGGAGACCGTGGAAAAATGAGAGTGGAATTATAAATCTAGATGTTTCATCAGGACCTGGAACACATTGGGTAGCATACAAAAAGAAAGGAAGCCTCATTGATTACTTTGACAGCTTTGGAAACCTACAACCTCCGCAAGAAGTTGCGAGATATTTAGGCGAAAATACCACATTCAATTACACAACACATCAAAGTTATGATTCAGTTATATGTGGACACTTGTGTTTAGAGTTTCTATATAATTATATTCAACCTTTCTAATAAGAATTGTATGTATATAAATAAAGGTTTTATATTGAAATGAGATTATTTTATTCCAAACCATCATGTCGATAACACTCTCCCTTAGTGGTAATTCATCGGTGCTCACTGCCGAGTATTTTCCACCATTAGAACTGGAGGGTGAGTACGTCTGTGGACTGATTGATTTCCAAACATACAATTCTATTCCCAATATTGATGAGGGAAACAACTTGATGCATGTGGGGAAGACAGTTATTGAAATACCAGTCGGATCATATGAGATTGATGATATAGCGAACTTTGTGCAACAAAGTTTAAATAAGAGTAACGACAAGACAACAATCTCAATCAAAGCAAATAATAATACTTTGAAAAGTGAAGTGAAATCTTCGGAAGTCATTTATTTTGATAAGGAAAAATCTATCGCTCCATTATTAGGATTCGGCAAACAAGTCCTTCCGCCTAATAAATTGCATACATCCGATTTACCTGTTAATATCATCAAGGTAAACGCCATAAGAGTTGAATGCAACATTATATCAGGATCGTTTATAAACAATAATCATGTACATACGCTCCATGAGTTTTCTCCGAGCGTAGGCCCGGGCTATAAAATAGTGGAGGTGCCCAAGAACGTCATTTATTTGCCTGTGAACGCGAAACGTATAACTTCTCTCACATTAAAGCTTGTAGATCAGGACGGTGACTTGATAAATTTTAGAGGAGAAACAATAACCGCTAGACTGCACTTAAAGCCTCAGAATGCTTATCTATAATAGTAATATTAATAATAACAATATGAATAAAAACAACAGTAATAAAGAGCAAGTCATTATTCGCCCAACAACCTTGAAACGTACAAGACGTGCGCTGACTGCTGTTAATAAAGAGCTTCTAAAGACATTGGGATTTATTTTGAAAAATGAGTGAAATCTTGGATATTACCCGAAACGTCGGATATGACAATAGCATAACAAAGATCGATTACCACACGTACTCACCTTTCCTCGCATCATTCAAAAACAGCGATGAGATTCGCATTTCAGTACAGCATCAAGATTTGTATATCCTGCCAGCAGAGAGTTTTATTTATATTGAAGGAGTACTAACCAAAGTTGAGGGAACAGTAACAGACACCGCAAAGCTGGTCAATAATGCTGTAGCCTTTCTCTTTGATGAAATTCGCTATGAGATCAACGGTGTAGAAATTGACAGAACACGAAACCTTGGAATTGCTACAACCTTAAAAAATTATATATCGCTAAATCAAAATGAGAGTGAATTACTACTCAACGCAGGGTGGTCCCCCGAAAAGTTGATTACAACACCCAAAGGATTTTTCAATTTTTGTGTACCATTGAAATTATTGCTGGGCTTTGCTGAAGACTACAAGAAAATCATTGCAAATGCTAAGCATGAGCTGATATTAATACGAAGCCGTACAGATGACAATGCAGTTGTATCACCTACTGATGCAATAAGCGTAAACCTTTTCAAACTTCAATGGCGTGTTCCTCATGTAACCGTTGCTGATGACCACAAGTTGATCCTGCTAAAAACTATTGAAAGTGGCAGTGAGATACAAATACCATTCAGGAGCTGGGATATATACGAGTACCCAGCACTCCCATTATCAACGCATCATTCATGGACGGTAAAAACAACATCACAATTGGAAAAGCCAAGATATGTCATCCTAGCTCTACAAACTAATCGGAGAAATGATAAATCAATGGATGCCAGCAAATTCGATCACTGTAAACTGACAGATGTCAAAGTTTACCTAAATTCTGAATCATACCCTTACGATGATTTGAACCTGAAATTTGATAAGGGTAATTACGCCCTCTTATATGATATGTATATAAAATTCCAGCAATCGTACTATGGTCGTCAGTTCCAGCCACTTCTTTCAAGAGAGAAGTTTGCGAGTGACGCAGCGATTGCAGTGATTGATTGTTCGCGTCAAAACGAGAGCATTAAAATTGGACCGGTGGATATTAGGCTGGAATTCAAGACATCTGAAAACGTCCCAGCCGATACAACAGCATACTGTCTGCTGCTACACGATCGTATTGTGGGATATACACCTTTAACCAACGAAGTCAGGAAACTTGTATAGAATGCCTATCATCATCATTGATTTGCAAGGATTTAAAGACAACCACAATAAATTTATATTGAAAGAGCTGGCAATTTTAACGAGTGAAAATCAAGTACAACACTATGTATTCCAACCTCCATTTCCCTATAAGGATTTAACTCGAGCAGAAAAGAAACAAATTGAATGGGTCCGACAGAACCTTCATGGATTTAAATGGGCTGATGGATATATTCCTTACCACAGAATTTATGACATAATAGCACCATTATTGCGGGATAAAAACATTTATGTGAAAGGAAGCGAAAAGATGAGATGGTTGAAACAGATTTTTGGAAATAAACTAACACTTTATGATGCCGAGGAAGAGGGATGTCCCAAGCTAACGACTCTGGAAACAAGTGAACCATCTTGCATTCTACACCAAGGACAATGTGCTCTGAAAAATGTGTTTATATTAAGGAATTTTTTGAATAAAACAGTTTATTAAAACTTTATACTCTTTTTATTTTACATTATATCTAAATTATAATAATAGATACTAATTAGATTAATATACATTCCTTATATAATACTATAATGACCCCATGGTAGAGTGACATGACTATTATTATCAACTAAATAACGCTTATTATCGAAAGGGCTTAAGGTTATTTTAGATTGCTTAGTGCTATACAATATATGATTATGTGAAACTATGCTATTTTGTGTATGCGTGCTCTCCAGGTGTTCGTTTAAGCATCTCACATAGTCTTCAAAGGTTATCTCCGTCTTCACCACAGCAGTTTTTACGCCCTTTGCCTTCTTTGTTGTTTGATGTCGTCCGGCTTCTTTTTGCACTCTCAATGCATACATTTTAGCGCGTAGACCAACAAACTCCAGCATTATATCACCGCTGTTTTCATCCTTCATAAGGCCTGGTACCTAAATAGAAAAAATTGCATAAGTATTTATATTTCTTTAAAAAATAATTTGTAATTGTCTATACTACCTTCTTATTGACTTGGCATATGTTGTATGGATTATTTTGAGGGTAGTCGGATGTATCAAAACGATGAAGATGTTGCTTCATATCCTCATAAATGTCATCAGTCTGTACTTCATATATAAGAGAATCTGTGTCGGTGTAGCACAGCTGACAATTGGTATCATATCGGTTTTTCATATAGTTGTAGTGGAACTCGTACAACAAAGTTTTTGATATATCCAATATTGCCATTCCTACGTAGATGGGCTTATTGAAAATTACTTCTGTTTTAAGTAATTCTACAGCTACCAAGTGATCGTCAAAAATCGAGCGGGAGTGGAAATTGGGCTTTGATATTAGTGCTTGGGCTCCATACCGACCTTCCCACGCTGTTACAAGCTTAATATCTCGGCGAAGACGAACATTCTCCATCGTTTTACCAAATACTGCATTGCACAATAACTTGAAGAGATTCTTCTCAAAATCGTTCTTGGCGTTCTTTCTCAAGTTGGCGTTTAGATCTATGTAAGGCTTCATCCACGCAGCCTGAGAGAATTGCAAGGCGCGATGAATTTTTGTAACCTTGAGGCCTTCAGCCAAGTACTGCTTCAAATTTCTGTAGTGTATCACATAATTTGTCTTACTGCATAATGTGGCCAACATTTTTTCCTCCTTGAAACCTGGTGGAGCACACTTTTCTGGAGCCATGGGTAGATCTTTTTGTCTTTCGTGAATATCCACTGGATATTCGAAATCAACTTCTAATATGTAGCCAGTTGGTGAGTCATCAGGAATATTAAAGTTTAATGTGGTAACATCATCCACCCATTGAATATCCTTGTATGGTAAATATTGGGTCATAGCCCAAGAGTACATTGCGTTTATGTCATAGTACATGAGGTATGAGGATGGCTTACTGTTATCGTAGTCCGTCATGTACTTATTATTAGCTCATGCATACCTTTTTGAGCACTGGGTCATACCACCGCGAATTCCCTTTTCCATAAAGTGAAGAATATTAACGTCGTGCAAAAGTTCGATCTCTGCGTCTGTATATTTTAGCATCGCATCCCATGCAAGCCCGGGTGCGGTATAATAATGCGCTGCATCTAATCCATAGTTGTTGATACATCCATCCCTGAAGTTCTCAAAGACGTCGGCGAGGAGCAGTACATCAATTTTCAAGTAGAGATCGCTATATTCACCAAGATTTTGCACCTCAAACTCTACCCACACCTTCTTTGCGTGCTCATAATCTTCACTGCTAATTTCGCATTTTCCTAGAGAGTTGTAAAAAGATTTACGATCCGGTAATTGGGTCTCCTCAAGATTTTCCCAGTCCTTGATATGCTCGTATGGAAAGACACCTTTTCTTGTCAGTAGCTGGAACTTATCATCGCTTATGTTTGGAAGTTCAGAGCGTACAATTTTCTTTTCAGCTAGATAAGATGAGAGTTTATCCAGTGATGATGGCATGAAGCGAAAAGAGTCGATAAATTTATATCTGATTTCGCCGCCTTCGATATACTTTATGATTGAAATATAATTTTCCGTATTATTGGGTATTATTTTTAGATGTCCCTGGATGCTGTTTGCCACATCTCTAATAAGGAGATGAGCATCGTACTTGCTAAGATTGTGGAATACTATTGGTATCGTTCTGGTGTCCTTGTAATTAATGTTGCAATCTTGATGTGCAGCACCTCTGTATTTTCCTGTGAGGTGGCAGTGGTCTCTCACCTTAATGTCTGTGGGAGTGAATCCTTTTCCGCATATATGACATGTTTGTACAACCACAAAATCTTGAATTTGCTGGGGTGTAAGAGGGGACATTGTTTGAGGGTTTTGAATAATATCTTGAGCTCGACCCGCTATATTCTCTAGTTCTTTTGCGAACCACTCTGCGCAGTTTAAACCTCTATAGCTGTTGTAGTGTGAAAGTTGTTCATCATATGAGCATTTAAAGTAGTACCCCACACTGTGCGGCTCATGCTGTTGATATTGTTCTGTCTTTCCGATCTTTTTATAAATTGGTTTCAATATGCATTCAAAATCAGCATAGATAATGAATGGAACTCGTTCTTTATTTTTGAAGTTCTTAAATTTAACACTTTTCTCAGGTGGGAAAGTAACTCTGTACTCGTTGAGTTTTTCACAGTCTTCCAAGTGTTGCCTGAGCTTTTCTTGCGTGTAAAAGTAATGAAGGCACCGATCGCAAAAATATTTCATATGCTCGTTCTTAGATAATTGCGATGAAAGGAGCCGCGATAATTGCTTTATCCATACATAGTGATAGCGAATGGGTTCATTGTTTGTACTAGAATCTTCCTCCTCCTTCTCTTCATATCGGTCCTGTATTAACAACAGATTCACATGTTGTTCTTGACGATTTTTCGTTAGACGTGATGGGTTTACCTTATACTTTTGCTTATTCTTTTCCAAAATATATACATTTATGCTGACGTCATTCATTTTCTCAAATTTTGTAATATGGGGTCTGGTAATTGGGAATGTTATTCCGTCTAGTTTCAGAACTGTGGAATAGTGGGGGTACTTAGTTACGCGTTGTGGATCCCTCTCTGTCGGATGTAAGGCAGATATTATCGCCCAGGCAAAACAAGCATTGTCATTATTCTTTACATTAACACAAGCTTTTCTTTTCTCAATTTCAAGAGGTAGCTCAATATAGGACGATCCGAGCTGTGGTGTATACTTATTGATGTTAATCATCAAATTAATTACTTGTTTGAGCGCCCAGCCTGAGTCTCTTTCTTGGAATTCTTCTAATTCTGACGTAATTTTATTCATTACGTTTTCCGCGAACCATTCTGCTATATTGGTTTCTCCCGATATAACCACATTTTTTGTGCTTATATATTTTATCTCTTCCAATTCTTCACCACTTGAAGCCTTAACAAATTGACCGCAGAATACACTATTAACCTTTAAAAATGCTTCTTTCTTCAAAGCATTTATGATCCTTTGAACAAATAATTTTCCACAATCCTCCAAGAATTCGAGAGGGTCTTTGTGGGCAAGATTAATAATTACCCCTGTCCGAATACTACAACAAATTAAAAGTATATAGTACCGCCGAATAATAATTATTAAAATTTGTATTAAAAGAAATTAACATACCGATTATTAAAGGCTGACTGCACGTCCTCCCACTTTACTCTGGTGCTAACGTAATTGACTCTATTAGGGTGTGGGTTCATATAACCAGCACCAGTTATTTTTAATTTTTTTATATGTGCGCGATATCCCTGCACGTGACTAATACCATTTATACAGCATTGCTTTTCACCCACAGTCTTTGCCCTTTTTAGAGCTTTCCGAAGAGCTCTTAAATGGCTGGAGCACACTTTCGCACTTTGATCCACTATTCCATGATTGGCTTTAGCATCCTCAAATGCTAATTTAGCGCTTTCTACTAAATGATTAACTTGCACCATGTTCGTAATATCCTTTTAGTCCTTTACAAACTGATAATTTTTTAATAATATCCTTTTTCTCCTTTTAATCCTTTTTATGCTTTGACCTTTGAACTAACTTCACATGTAATTCTTTACATTAATAAAATAGCCCCTCAAAACACCAAGGTTAACAATTATGGTGAACTGAATTCGATATATACCGGTCGCTTGATAACTACCGAATGATATAATTACATAATATCATCTATTTATATAGAGCTTGAAAAAATCAAGTGTGAAGTATATTGAAGAAAAATTTTTTCCTAGCAAAAAAAAAAATAATAAAAATAATACGCTAATATCTCGGAAACCGTTGCTCGTAGACGATTTTTGATTAAAATTTGTTCCCCCAACAGTACCAATACCCTAACTGGAAACATCATCACGAATCCATAGAACCCAAAAAATATATACTATTATTAACATTAATTATACTTCAAATATTTAAAAATTCATCCTACTGCAGAGTGCGAATCATCTCTAGAGATAAGAGCCTCGTCAGCATAAACTACTGATAAGCCTCCACATAACATAAACAATGCCAGCTGCGCATTAGGAAAAAATCGCTTCCTAATAGCATGAGGAGGGGTAAAGCTTTCATAGGGGTGGTGAGGGGTTGATCTGCATCGTGACTTTGACCTCCAACACTAGGTGATACCCCATACACACCCAAGCACTACACACACACACACACACGCACACACATGAGAGCTTTTGGGACCGTTTTGTAGTTTTTTGAGCCCCTGTACATTTCTTATGGGAAAATTGCGCTAGAACCGGCATAGCCTATCTACTAATGTCCTCCCTCTTAATACCCTTAAATCATTAGGAAACAAAAACTTAGAAAAAGTGGAAACAAAGATACATGCATATGGGGGAGCAGTCTTAGAAACTGTTGGGAAAGCCAAATTTAATTGTGTAGTTAGAAATCAGAATAGACAGATAGAATTTCACATAATTAAAAACGGTACAACCCCCATATTAGGATTAGATACATGTGTTAAATTAAATTTAATCCAAAGAATTAACACTTTATCGCAAAATAAAGATCAAGCAAAATTTTTAAAAGAAAATGCAGATCTTTTTGAAGGGCTAGGTACATTCATAAAAAATTTTCATATAAATCTTAATGAAAACGCCGTGCCAGTAGCAAAAGCAGCCAGGAGAATCCCATTATCAATAAAAGATGTTGTCAGGTCAGAGCTTGAACGACTTGAAAATACCGGTATAATAGAAAAAACTGATGACCCCTCTGATTGGATTTCTAATATAGTTATAGTCGAAAAACCAGGTAAAAAGATCCGTATTTGTTTAGACCCCAAAGCAGTAAACGAAGCACTTAAACCAATTAACCACCCGATTCCTTCATTTAAGGAACTTACAACAAAACTTGCAAATAAAGCATTCTTTACAGTATTGGATTTAAAGGACGGTTACTTCCAAATAAAGCTGGATGAAGCATCAAGGGATATTTGCACTTTTAGTACACCCTTTGGATTGTACAAATACAAGAGGATCCCATTCGGCGTTCGAATAGCACCTGAGATATTTCAAAAGTATAATGAAAATAATTTTGCGGACATAGAAGGGGTGTTAATATACATAGATGATATTTTGATAGCAGCAGAAAATGAGATCCAACACGATGAGATCTTAAAGAAGGTCATAAAAAGGGCGAGGGAATTAAATATAAAATTCAATAGAGAAAAAATACAATATAAGGTTACAAAAGTAAAATTCTTGGGGCATATTATTTCTAAAGAGGGTATAGCGTGTGACACAGATCGCATAAAAGCAATAAAAAATCTTTCTCCCCCCCAGAACAAAAAAGAGCTACAGCAAATATTAGGAATGATAAATTACGTTAGAGACTTCGTACCCCACTTATCCCAGATTTCGGCGCCAATGCGGGACTTGTTGAAAAAGAATGTACATTTTAAATGGGAAGATATACATTCACAGTGCCTAGAAAA
This sequence comes from Tolmerus cingulatus, assembly GCA_959613345.1. Taxonomy (NCBI): domain Eukaryota; kingdom Metazoa; phylum Arthropoda; class Insecta; order Diptera; family Asilidae; genus Tolmerus; species Tolmerus cingulatus. The sequence continues at coordinate 16,967,777 of OY390709.1, read as the reverse complement.
AATTAAAGCCCTTATCGCCGAAGCACCTACACTTAACACCTTCAACACAAATAAAGACATTACTGTTCAGGCAGATGCCTCTAAGTTTGGTTTAGGGGCTTGCATGATGCAAGAAGGAAGTCCTATATATTATGCTTCACGAAGCCTTAATGAAACTGAAATTCGATACTCACAAATCGAAAAAGAATTGTTAGCTATCGTGTTTGCGTGTGAAAAATTTCACTATTTCCTGTATGGCAGAATATTTAAAGTCATTACAGACCACAAACCATTGCTAGGATTATTTAGCAAAGAGCTCACCAAAATACCCAATACACGCCTGACTCGAATGCTACTAAGATTAAGCAAATATAATATAAATATTTCTTATAGTCCTGGAAAATATATGTATATTGCAGATCTATTGTCCAGAAATTTTTTACAGGAAGACTCCATTCCAGAAATACCTGACTTAAATGAAATGGTTCATTCTATAAACGTAGGTGAAGAAAGGAAACAAAAATTTATAGACGAAACCAATAAAGATGACATACTTACTTTGCTAAAAAATGTATTACTAAACGGGTGGCCTAAAGATAAGTCGAAGTTACATAACAAAATAAAATTCTTTTGGAAAATGCGAAATGATTTGTACATTCAAGACAATATGATATTTCTAAATGAGAGAATAATAGTCCCCCAGGCAATGAGGCAAGAAATTCTAGAAATCCTACACAAATCGCACCAAGGCATTGAAAGAACTAAAAATAGAGCCAGATCATTAGTTTATTGGCCGGGAATAAACGAAGCTATCGAAAATCTAATAACCAAATGCCATATCTGCCAAAAGTATAGGAGTGCCAATACACGAGAGCCATATATAGCTCATGAAGTCCCAAACATCCCTTATGATAAAATTGGAATGGATATTTGTGAGATCGGCAAACAAATATTACTAATTGTCAATGATTATTTCTCAAAATACTTAGAAATAATTCCACTTCGAACAAAAACTTCACCAGAAGTTATAAGTAAATTAAAACATCTTTTTGCAACCCACGGGTTACCTAAAACAATCATAGCAGATAACAACCCCTTTAGCTCCTACATGTTTCGAAAATTCTGCGAAGCATATGATATAAAAATAATTACGTCCAGCCCAAATTATCCACGGTCAAATGGACTGGCTGAGAGGTCCGTCCAAACGGCTAAAAAATTGATACAAAAGGCCAAAGAATCCAAAGAAGAACTTTGGATGTCTCTTTTAGAATTTAGGAACACACCAATAAAGGGCAGTAATCAATCCCCTGCGGAGATCTTAATGGGACGAAAACAACGCACAATGCTTCCAATGAAAACGGAAGTGTTACGAAAGGATGCATTCACACATGTACATAACCAAATTAAACTCAATAATAAACGTAATGAGAAATATTATAATAGAACAGCAAAGGTCAGGGAAAATTTCCAGGAAGGGGAGAAAATATGGGTAAAATGTGGGAAAATTTGGCAAAAGGGTATGGTAGTAGAAAAGCACCCATCCCCAAGGTCATATTGGGTTAGACTAGAAGATGGTACCACACTTAGAAGAAATTCAAGTTTTGTACGTTCAACAAGTAAATTAAATTAAATTGCACATATTACTTAAACAATTCTTGCATGTACACTAAACACTCCACAAGTAGTACTCGAAAATATTAAAAATTTTGTTAAAACAATTCTAAGGAGTTCACATGCACTATGTACACATTTTAGATAACTATGTAAAAAAAAAAAAAAAAAAAAAAAAATTTTTTGCCTATGAAATCAAGTAAAATCTCTAACTATTAATTTATCAATTGTAATTAGATCCCAAAAGGGTGAGATGAAATATGTATAGAATTATTAATACACACATATTGTACTAACACAGTTAGGTAGCACATCACTGAGAATGACTACAGACTCTTTGTCACGAGTCACAGAATAGCCCTCAACGAGGATCGCACGCGAGTACAATAAAGACACCGGTTGAAATGTAAAAAGTTTTTGTTTCATTTGTGATAATATACCACACTAACGACATCGGTAAAGCTTGAGCCTAAAGAACAAATTAAGACAGAGACCGAGCAAGAGAAGAGGCAAAGCTATGATGAAATATACACCCCACCTGCCCGTAAACACTTAAAGATAGAATCAACTAGCACACCTCTCCACTTTGAAGATTATTCATTTGATGATCTTCAGGATGACGATGATGATGATGATGATGAGTTTGCTACACCAATACAATCAACAACATTAAAAAAACATAGTTCACGTATAGTAGAATCGCCTAGCCAAATACTAAAAAAATATAAGCAGCTGGTTAGTCAGAACAGTACAAAAATTGATAAAGCCTATGGAGTGTACTACAGCGATGGCTGGAAGATTGACAATTCAACGCTAAAAGCTGAAGATGAAAATTTTGATATTGGAGGCAGGTCATATGAGATAACCAAAGGGTTATTTGATCTGATTTTTATGAAACAACCCACTCGTTACAATAGAGAAGACTTGTACAATTATCGGGCAATTTTAAACGATACAAGCACGCACAGGCGTGATTTTAATGAAAATAAACAAATAAAAGGAACAAATACCTATAAATATAAAAAAATTATAAAAAAGTTAGTGAACACTCCTACACTGCGTACTGGAACAGGAATCATGAGTATTCCTAAAAAAAACATTGATTACCTCTATTGGGATGATCCTAATGAACTTGTTGATAGACTTCGTATACTAATAGCATCCCAACAAGCTGGAAATAATAGTCATAATAATGAAATTATATCAATCATTGAGGAGCTGCGGGAGGCTGAAATAATTGTATAAATATCCATGCATTAAAATTACATCTCATTTGGAAAATGAGCGTTGACAAGTTTGGTCGATCAATAAGGAGTACTAAGTTTCAAAAGGGGCCTTGCGGCCCTCCTGGTCCTCCGGGTCTTTCAGGAGAAGCTGGGGTTCCCGGACCTCAAGGAGCCCCAGGACCGAAAGGAGATGGTTCCATTTAACTCCTAAAGGCGACTACGATTTGAAATTCAAACATATTACTCATCTAGGAGAACCGCTAGAAAATAGTGATGCTACAACTAAAAACTATATCGATGTAAAAATGTTGTCATATGATGACGAAATACGCAAACATATTAATTTGAGTGTGAAAAACCTTACACTATATATTAATTATGAAATTGAAAAGATTGAAAATTATTTGTTCTCCAACATAGTTAATAAAAACCAAAAGAAAGAAGATGGAGTGTATGCTTAAACCCTCATAAAATTGAATGTTAAAAACAAACTCCTTCACTTGTCTACAGTATGAGTAAGAGACAAGTTGTCGATGAGATTCACAAACCTGCTCGTCGAAATTTTAAAAGGCGTCGAGTCATTATTAAAGGGCTGGATGATCTATGGCAAACGGATTTAGAGGAAATGGATACTTATAAGCATGCGAATAAAGGTTATCGCTTCCTGCTTACTGTTTTAGATACTTTCTCCAAATATGCATGGGCTGTGCCAATTAAAACAAAGACCGGTACAGAGGTGACTGAAGCCATGCACTCTATATTCCAAGAGGGCCGAAGACCAAAAAACTTACAAACAGACGATGGAAAGAAGTTTTACAACACACACTTTCAACGATTGATGAATAAGCACAAAATTAATCATTACTCCACCTTTACTACACTCAAAGCCTCGATAGTGGAACGATTCAACAGAACTTTAAAGAGCATGATGTGGAAGGAGTTTAGCATGAATGGTTCTTACAAATGGCTTGATATGATAAACATATTGCTATCTCAGTATAATATGCAAAAATATCAAACTAGGATGTGTCCTTGTGACATAAATGCAAAGAATGAAAAGCATCTTCTCGGTACAGTGTATAATCACACAAAGATTGCTGATTCACCTAAATATAAAGAAGGAGACCATGTCCGTATAAGCAAATATAAGTATGTATTTGAGAAAGGCTATACACCAAACTGGACATCGGCACTTTTCAAGGTTACAAAAATTCAAGTGACTAATCCTGAAACATATCTGCTAGAGGTACGAAGGTAACCCTATAAAAGGAGGATTTTACGAAATGGAATTGCTGAAAGTGAAACATCCCCACCTCTACCTTGTTGAGAAAATTCTAAAGACGAAAGGCGATAAAGTTTACGTGAAATGGTTGGGATTCTCATCAAAGCACAACTATTGGATAAATGCTAAGGATGTATTATTATAATTTAAAATAAAAATCATTGTTTCTGAAAAAAGTTTAAATCAGCGTTTTATTTCTCAATCTCCTTATTATAAAATCTTGCATTGTATATTGTATCCCTATGGGGTTAGTTTAATATTGTCTCCAGAACTTTACTTGTATTATAGATTCTCTGTGCCACGTTTCCTTACGGCTGGCTCTGTATGCAAACTCCCACACATATGCAATGTGCACTTGCGGTATTAGAACAAATCGAACCCTTTTCGGCATTTCTTACAGCTGTTTCTTGTCAACCTTATATAAAATTTCATGAGGTGCTGAATTTCCCGGTTACATCGTTGCACATCATGACATCCGCAGGTATCTGGTCCGTCAGTTGCATCATCATACGCCCATGGACAGTTGGTATAATGTTCACCATATATTGATTTTATTTTACCTATATTCTCATATTGTTTGAGAAATTGATAGCTTGCATCAATTTGATTCTTATGCTCATCCAGCAATATTTCGGAAAACTCCTCAACAAATACCGGGATATTCATCTGTTATTTACAATTGAATTTCAATTTTATATTGGTATCAAGTTTATTTGCAATACATACTTACATTTTATTTATCTTACAATTGTTTGTAGCGTATATCTGAAGTATTCTTACTTTCAGATATAGTCTTTGATTTTGCAGCTGATTTAAGTGAAACAGAATTAAGCTTATACTACAATTCTTTTGCTTTACTTCCCTTATCAGCCTCTTCCTTCAGCAATTTCGTTGTATCTTTAAAACTGCTCATTACAACCCTTTGAAGCAGACTAAATGAAAAATTGGGGAGTCAATCTATTTATAGAATTTGGGGCCAGGGATGTTATTGGAAAATATGAAAGATGCTTTTTTTTTGTTTTGTTTTTAGTATAATTTATTTTTTTTTTTTAATAATTATAATAATCATTTGGATTGAAGTTATGATGTTAAATTGCGATTGAGGTTGTCCTCGTTATTATGCTGAGTAAAGATAAGCTCCGATGTATCACCAAGAGGTTTCAAGTTCATGATGTAAATGTTGTCCAGTTGATTAATTTCCTCCAAAACGCTATCAGGCAAGCTTCCATATCTGGCAGGCAGGAACATTTGCTTATCTTGTAGCTCCACTAGGACTCGCTCTCCGTATTTTGTAATGATTTTCCTTATTTTATATATTTTATAAGTTGCATTTTGCTCTATGTCGCATACTTTAAAGTATTGTTTAAAGCTATACGAATTGATGATGTCCAGGGATCCAGAACTACTTTTGCGAGCGGGCATCTCCTCAGCACGAAACTGAATTATAGTCTGGCACTCGCTCTGTATTTATAGTAATTTTTTCATCTTGCATCTCTGTCCTTTTATTTTCATCATTTTATTCCCTCGGCGATTATTCAGAAAAACACACTAAATCACGAAGTTCTTCACCTAAACCACATCCCGTACAATTAATGTGATCATGTAAATCAAAGATAATATCATCAACGTCCTCTTCTTCTGAATTATCCAGTTGATGTTTAGAAAACAATTTAGTGTATTTTATTACAAGATTTTCGGGTAGAAAGTCTTTCAGGTCTCACAGAAAACACGTTAATTTGATGCACGCTAGCAAGTCACAGAACGTTTCCAAATTCATAGATTTACACAAATACTTTTCACATAAAATAATCCCACGCTGATATTGCTTTTCTTCGTTTCTGTAATTTTCCTTGTCCCAACAATCATATCCTCTATTTTGGTTTAATATAGCTGAATATTGATAATCCTGAAATTGACGGTTAATCCTTTTAACTGCACTCTCTAAATCGACAGCCTTGGGCCATGACTCTGCTGCATAGCACATCCACATAATTCGCTTTTTAAAAATGAAACTTAGCTGGAGACACTAATTCTTCAAGGGCCGAATAAGAACTGATCCCAATCCATCATAGCATTTAATATATCAATCAATCAATCCCTACCAGCAAATGCTGCAGCATCCCTAAACAAAGAACTCTTTGTTTTAAATAATTCATTCCATTTTCATTCCATTTTAATCTAATGTAAACAAAGCCACCTGCAACCCAAAAATATTGCAATTCAACGATCGCATCGTCCAAAGCTAGAGATAAGAAACAAAACCAAATGCATCACACTCTGCTCATTTCTCTTGATTATTTCGCAATATCACAAGACGTATCACAGTGAAATAAGAGCTGGAGCGGGGGACCGATCTCACCGGGGGAAGGGGAGGGACAACGATCTCAGCGAGGGAGGGGATCGGAACAGATCTCAGCGGGAGAGGGGGAGGGGCATATATCTGAGGGGGGAGGGGGATAGGTAAAAATGCCACCCCAAACACAACCCCTAGCGCCTGATGCAACCCCAAACACACACAAAAGAGTTTTCAGCTGATCGTCCAAGACCAGAAGAAGCTTTCATGACGTCACACATCTCAAAACTGCTCGTCCAAGACCAGAAGAAGCTTTCAAATGCTTCTCCACGTCCAGACCGAGAGCTTTTGGGACCGTTTTGTAGTTTTCTGAACCTCTGTACATTTCTTATGGGAAAAGTGTTCCCGAACTCTCATAGCCTATCTACTGTTGGGATCAATATTTGCGCTCAGGAACTTTCGTGTACAATAATAGTACAGACGAAGGGACGAAGCTAACTCCTATGGACTGCTTGTTCGGGTTCACGGCAGACGTCCCATCTAATTTAGAAAGGGAACCCGAACCCTTATATAATCACGAGAGCTGTTATCACATGCTCCAGTATAAGCTGCAGAAATCTTACGCCATAGCTAGAAGAAATATTTTGACCAGGAAGAAAAAATCTAAAGAATATTACGATAAAGACGCTAGACCCCTATCTTTCCATGTAGGGGATAAGGTCCTTCTTAAAAGCGAGAACAGAAAACATAAACTCGCAGAGATCTGGCTAGGACCTTACCTGGTAATCGCTGCCCCGTCATCTGCGAATACCACGATACGCATGGGTAGACATAACAAATTGGTGCACAATGGTGCCTTAAACCCTGCGTGGAGTATAAAAGGCAGAAAATTTTTGTTTTAACTTTAATTTGGCTGATATTAAAGCTCAAAATCGACATTTTAGGAAATGTTGCGGGCAGTGTTGATATTCACCGTAATCGGAGGCGTAAGGGCATGGAAGGAAAAGGGGAAACCTTACCAATTACATTCACTGAGCAACACAGGGACCGTATTTGAGGACATGGGGGACCTGCTGATCTACCACAAAAAGTGGAGCATCTTCACGGAGATGAATCCGGCGGAATTGGACCAGCAAATTCAGCCATCAGCTGTACGGTGTCCACAACACCGAACAGCATTCGTGTAGGGTACATGAGGTGCATGTGCATTCATTGTTAAAGAATTTAAAAAGAAGAATGGCGGCTATAGGGGAGGCTATCCTTAAGAGAAGGGCAGCCAGGTACCTGTTCGACGGAATAGGAAACGCGCTGCATTACCTATTTGGGACAATGGATAGCTCGGACGACAAGGAAATTTACAGTCGACTTGAGCAGTTGGAAAGAGACAAACATGCACTGGCGAATTTAGAAAAACGCCAGATAAGTGTTGTCAAAACAACTTTCCAAAAAATCCAAAAGCCTTTCGCCTCCCGTGTGGAACGCTAAAAAGTAATAGTCGAAAAAATAAATGGTCTGGATAATGTGACCGAGGAAGTAGTTCGGAGGCAGGAACGACAAGAGGTGGTGATGGGGCTATTACTGCAAGTGGTGGAAATCGAGTTTAGGCAACAAGCCCTACTTGATATAACAGCCGCAAGCAGGGATGGCCGGATACACCCCTTGTGCGTGTCTCCGGGCGCGGTCCTTGAGATCTATCACAAGGCCCATCCGAATTGTAAAAATTTGGGAAACTGCTTGGAACTCTTATACCAAGTAGCTAAAGTACACACACATGTAATTAAAGAAAAATTAATTATAAAAATTGTTTTACCTCTTTTTGAACAAGACGCAATGAAATTGTTCCGTGTGCAAAAGTACCCGATTAGGGGAACAGAGGAACAATCCCTTATGCCGGACATACCCTACACGTATGTGGGCAGTCGTCCAAGGAACCAACAGTTCCTATTGTTGTCCAACAAGAACTACGACGGACTAACAAGAGTGACGCAGGAAGCCCACAAAAATACTTATGTACTGGTGTTAAAAACTCCCATAACAGTAGGTTCCCAGAGCAAGGAATGCATTGTGAAGCTACTATTTAACCCCCTGGGGGAAGAACCACAATGTAATTTCCGAGTGTAAATACCGGCATGAAATTTTTTCACTAAAATGAAAAATAGTAATACTTGGCTATACTCACTGGTACGGCCTCAGGTGGCGCTGTTAAACCGCCCCGAAAAATTATTCACGTCCCTCTTAAAGGGACAGGGAATATTGACGCTAACAGAGCCTTGCGACCTCCAATTAGAGGCAAATATTCTCCGATATGAACAGGAGGAAAAGAGCCCCATAAACATTGCCCAAATTTAAATGAAACTTTGGACTAATTCAAAAGTTCAATAGCCCAAGCACCAAGCATTTTTAGAAAAAACTTACAAACAGCGGGCGAAAATCCAGACCAGAAATTTAACGCCGCAATTAACAAGGGAACATACACCTTGTCAGAAAATAAACAAAAAATTGACGAAATAAAGGCACACCCAAATGGGACGGCCAGTGGACATCTCGCGCTTTACTCCTCGTCAATGGCAACAATAGTGGCGCTAACAGGAATAACGCTGGGCGTATGTACATAGTTGTCTGCGAAGGCGAAAGTATTGCCTGCATCGCCAGATTGGGAATAGAGAACGGGCTGAAAAAAGGAACGGAATAGTACCCCTTGAGCAGCTAAAGCCACTTCCACGAGAAAACAGTGGAAAAAGAGCACAAATAACGCCGGGACTGGCCCCCCCGCAGCCTGACCTTGCCGCGACCTAAAGCCATGCAATTAGTATAAAACAAACATTTTTTTTAACAAAGCAAAAAGAAATACGAAATCCCTAATTGTCAATCACAAGATTTTGAACTAATCTGAAAAAGAAAAAGAAAGGGAACTACTACAAAACGCAAACAATTAGTTTTAATTTTTTATATTATCATTAAAACACAAAAAATACAGAAGGTAACTACACCCCCAAAAATTTAGAAACACAAAAAATGTTTTCACCGGTCAAGAATTCTGCGCAGCACACACCGGGCCCGGCCTCGGGCCCGCAACTCGGAAGGCACCGGCACGTACGTGTACCCTGTTGGGGGCACGTATGGGAACACCCTGGGGCACCCAAGCTTAGAGCTCCCAACACGGAAGGAGAGCCGTTCTCGCACAAGTTGGGCCCTTCCTCGTCTCGGGGGGCCTAAGGTACCTCCTCTCCAGCGAAGGCCTTGGGAGCATCTTCCCAGACGGGGACAACGGCCAGATCCTCGGCTGATGGATCCTCGGCGCCTAGGAGAGTCGATTGGGGGGCCATTGAAGAACACTTCTTCCCGAACAGGGTGACAACGGCCCCTATAGTAAAGGGTTTTCCAATAAATACTTAACAACTTTTTTCAAAATAAAACGCAGACCATTTAAGATATTTCAAAAACTTTATTATCGGGTTGAAGTACAAACAAAACATTTATGAATGGAACTCGACTTTGTTCATATGGCCACCGCGGGAACGTTTGCAGCGGTCGATTCGTTGGACCCAATTTTAGATGACTCGGCCACACATTTCGGCCGAAACGGCTGCTATTTCGCGTTCAATGGTGGCTCTGAGCTCTTCCAACGTCGTCGGCTTGTTGGCATAGACCAATGACTTGACGTAGCCCCAAAGAAAAAAGTCTAGAGGCGTTAAATCGCACGAACGAGGCGGCCAATCGACTGGTCCATTTCTTGAGATAACATGCTCATCAAACTTACTCTTCAATAAATCGATTGTAACGTGTGCTGTGTGGCTTGTGGCACCGTTCTCTTGAAACCACATGTTGTCCAAGTCCATATCTTCCAATTTGGGCCCAAAATAATCGGTAATCATGGCGCGATAACGATGACCATTCACAGTAACGTGACGATCATTATCGTCGACGCAAAAATATGGCCCTATGACGCCGCCGGCATGCAAACCGCACCAAACAGTTATTTTTTGTGGATGAAGTGGTGTTTCATGAAGCACATGTGGATTTTCACCCGACCAATAACGCATATTTTGCTTATTGACGAGCCCATTGAGCCAAAAATGAGCTTCGTCACTGAAGATGATTTTGCGATGAAATTGATCATCTTGGCGCATCTTTTCCAGAGCCCAATCGGAGAACGTACGTCGCTTCAAATGGTCCATCGGCTTCAATTCTTGAGTCAGCTTGATCTTGAATGGGTGTAAACCAAGATCCTTACGCAAAATTCACCATAAAGTGGTCTGGGCGATGCCCAATTCTTGAGAACGCCGTGGAATTGACTGCTTTGGATCATTTGTTACGGACGTTTCAACGGCAGCGATATTTTCGACACTTCGACTAACCCGTTGTCTCACTGGCACGGCAACATCACACAACGAATATGTAGACTCAAATTTTTGCACTAAACCTGTTACTGCCTGTCTACTAGGGCGAGAATTACGACCGGTAACCGGAGTTAACGCTCTTAAAGTAGCGGTCACCGACTCCGAATTTCTGTAGTAAATTTTTATAATTTGCAGACGTTGTTCGTTCGTGTACTTTACCATGATGAAAATGTTAAGTTTACTGAATAAATTGACAGTGACAGTTCGATGATTAGTGAAAGGGTGCGTTCACAAATTGAATTCAAAGTTGTCAAGTCCCTATTGGGAAACCCTTTATATACATACTAGCTGGGTTATCCGGTTTCACCCGGTGTACGAATATTTTGGAAGCGCACCGTATTGGGTCCGTCATCTTTATTCTCAAATTTTGTACATAGATCCGCAATAAGGACAACTGAAAACCCCCAAAATATCAATTTTCCTGCCAATCCCTTGATATTTTCAAATTTAGGGCGCCATCTTGGATCTGCCAATTTTCAAACTCTCCAAAATAGTAACCTATAGGTTGGACCGGAATATGTAGTACCTAACTTAAAAAATGAATATGATCGGATCCAGCGTTTAGACGTGATGGGTTGCCCGGTTTTACCCCGTGGACAAAAAATTTTGGGCGCCATATTGGATCCACCATCTTGAGTTTGCAAGGTTCGAATATATATTCGCAATAAGAAAATCTAAAACCCCTAAATACCAATCAATCCCACACTATTTAACATTTTTGGCCACCGTCTTGGTTCCGTCATTTTGAAATTAGCGAATAAAAGGCAGCCTATACATATGCTAGGCCGCAGTATGAAGTAAATTCACCCCAAAAATAAATATAGTCCGATCCAATATTCAGGCGTTATGGGTTACCCGGTTTCACACAGTGTATACAAATTTGCGTCACAGTGTAGGGTCCGCCATTTTGAATTTCCAAACTTTGATAGTAAATTCGAAATTACCTCAAAATATCCATAGTACTACTTTTCATTTGAATTCCCTGAAGTTCGAATTGAACTATATATTGAATATTGAATCCGCCACCTCTCATTGCAAATTTCAAAATCCAAAATCCCCCAAACACCCATTTTATGGCAATCCCTTCACATTTTCAAATTTTTGCCATCATCTTAGGTCCACCATTTTGAAATTCATGAATAAAAAGGAGCCTATAATTTGGGCCAGAATATGTGGTACTTTCACCCAAAAAATGAATAAGCTCAGATTCAGCATCTAGTCGTGATGGGTTAGCCAGTTTCACACGATGTACCAAAATTTTGACCGCCATATTGAATCCGCCATCTTGGATTTCCAAATTTCGAAAATAGATTCGCAATAAGGACAACTAAAAACCCCCAAATACCAATTTCCATGCCAATCCGTTGATATTTTCAATTTTGGACCGCCATCTGGGCTCCGCCATTTTGAAAATCGTGAGTAAAAATATGTATTTACATATGTATTTATTTATTTATTCAATTCATCAAATGGCTGATTACTACAAAAAAACAACAATATACATACATATATTAATATACCTAAACATACGATCGAAAAAAAACAAGATAAGCTAAGTGGACTTGATTTTCATCATAATAGTCCTTTTTGAAAAATTAAAGTCGATACGATCGAAATTTCTAAAAACCGTAGTTTGTGCGGTGATGATAAACTCTCAGAAAGTCACGGTTCCTCAGGGAGCGACATGGAACAGATATGTGCAATGAGGACAGCAAGGTAGATGAATCAATATTCCCTTGCATACAATCAAAGGCTAAGACAGTTTTGGAGGCAATTCGTCGATGCTCTAAGGTATCAAGCTTGAGCTTGTCCAAATACGGGGGTAGCAAACGAGGATTATTCCACGGAAGATTACGAAGAGCAAAACGAACAAATCTACGTTGGACGGTCTCTAGACGATTAATATGGACAAGGTAAAAAGGTGACCAAACACAACAAGCATATTCCAAAATAGGCCTTACGAAGGTGAAGTATAAAAGACGGTTAATGTAAGGATCAACGGACTCCTTACCCCATCTTTTAACAAAGCCTAAAGTAGAATTAGCTTTATTAATAATCTCATTGATATAATCGTCAAAAGTAAAGCGACAGTTCAACCACACCCCTAAGTCTTTTGTTTTGTCAAGTTTAGTCAACACACAACTATTTAACGTGTAATCAAAACGTAAACATAAACATACGCTTGTCAATATTAAGAGGGAAACAAATAATAGAACACCAATTATAAAAGGCATCTAAGTCAGAATTTAAAATCTCACAGTCACGTTCAGGAGACACAACACGGAAAATCTTGGTATCGTCAGCGTAGCATAAAAATTCCGAGTTTTTAATACACGCGCAAATGTCATTAATATAAATAATAAATAAAAGTGAACCGAGATGGCTCCCTTGAAGTACGCCGGAAGAATTATAAATCAAATTGGAAAAAGATCCGCGGAAAGAAACACGCTGAGTTCTGCCAGACAAATATGAACGTATCCAATTACCAAACATTAAGGAAATCCAAGAGCGGTTAATTTGTAAGTTAATATTTCGTGATTAATACGATCGAATGCCTTACTGAAGTCGGTAAATATACAATCCACTTGTCTATTTCAACCGTGAAGCTAGTCGGACGCGTAATTATTCTCTCCGCACTTTCGCACTCGTCTCCACCTTCCGCACTTTCGCACTTGTCTCCACCTTCCGTAAGCCTGTAGTGCACTGCTCGCATCTGTGTCACCAATCTGCTGTGTTTGCTTTTAATCTGTGTCAATTTCGTGCCCAGCTGAACTGCTCAGTCAGCTGTCATGTGTCGTCATTCAATTCAAGCTGTGCTAGCTTCTCTCGTCAGGGTTGCTCAACCTTCATATGCAATGAACACCTGTAACATTTGCTCCGATGCAATTTCTGGTCGCATGACTAGATGCACGGGAATTTGCCAGCACGTCTTCCACGCCTCTTGCCTTCACCGTGGGACAAAAATAAGCCCCGACGGCTCTATAACATGCGAGGAATGCGCCGACTTCAAGCCTTGCCATGTGATACGATACATCAACACTTTTGCCGAAAAAATGCTTGACGAGCAGTCTATCGTTGCCTCCAAGCTTAATTCCATACTGTCCAACATTGGTGGTCTTCAACCATTATCAGATGATATGACCCAACTTCTTCATAAGCTTGACAAAATTTTGGAGTCGACTGGATTACTCAATGTGAATTCTTCCGAAATTTTTTCCAAATTCCATGCCATCGTCAGCAAGGTATCCTCTATTTCTACTTCCATTGATGACCTGCGCCATCTCTCCTTCCCCTTAACGATATTATAGTCCTCGGTGACTTCAACCTTCCTCGTCTCCTTTGGTTCCTCTCCGATGATGGCACCTCCTACTTTCCCACTAACGTGTCCTCTCGAATTGAGTCATTATTCACTGATCAACTTTCCGATTCTGGTCTATACCAAATCAGTGGTGTGAAAAACCATCTTGGTAGGCAGTTGGATCTTATCTTCTCCTCAAATCCCCATGACTCGATCGCCATAAGAAGCCACCATCTTCTTTCAACTCTCGACTCCCATCATCGCCCTCCTTCCCTCTCTCCTTTTTATGACTTGTCTCATACACCCGTAAACCCCTCATACCGATCTTGCTTTAACTATCGCAAAGACGACTTTATGAAGCTTAACCTCCTCCTAAGTAATTCGAATCTCGTCACTCCGTCTTTAAAATCCCAATCTTCAATTAATAGTGTTGTCACCCTTTTTTACACTGAACTCTTCAGTTGTGTGTCCCAATGCGTACTTTTTGAACCCATAAAGAGCCGCTCTTCTTCACCACCCTGGTATAATAATGAGCTCCGCTCTTTACGCAATAAAAGGAACAAATTATGGCACTCCTATCTCTTGAAAATCTTTAAACCTATCTCTAATGCCTCTGACTCCGTACACCTCCACAAAGATTTGAACAACTTTTTTACCTGGTGCGAGAATAATTTTCTTGAATTTAATATATCTAAATGCCAAGCAGTTACCTTCTCCCGCAGGCGCACTTCTACACCCCCCAGACCTTACCTCCTTTCCGGTGTGCCGGTTCCCTCTGTCACGTCCCTTCGTGACCTCGGTGTCGTATGTGATAACGAACTCAACTTCCGATCCCACATAGACCTTTCCATTAACAGGGCCAATTGCGCTCTTGGCTTCGTTAAACGATGGTCTAAGGAGTTCTCTAACCCTTATGTCACCAAATCTCTCTTTATCTGCTTTGTACATCCTCTCCTTGAGTATGCCTGTCAGGTCTGGTCGCCATCACACTCCACAACCATCAACAGAATTGAATCTGTCCAACGAAGATTTATCCGCTTTGCCATGCGTAATCTTCCATGGTCCGACCACCTTGACCTACCTCCCTACGAAAATCGCCTAAAATTAATCGATCTCCATCCCCTTTCCCTTCGTCGCGATGTAGCTGATATTTTCTTTGTCCACCAAGTCCTTATCGACGCCATTGCCTGCCCTGACCTCCTTCTTAGGATATCACTCAATACCAACCCCCGCAACGTCAGATCTTTTCCCACTTTTCGCCTTGAAACCCACCGGACAAACTATGCCCACTTCGAACCTTTTACCGGTATGCTGCGTAAAGCCAACAACTCTTCTACCTTCGACTTCCATTTAGATAAGCTCTCCCTCAAGCGCGCTCTTTATTACCCCTGTACTAGCCCACCCAGCGCCTAAGTTCATTTCATTTCTTTCCATTTTATTTATTCTTATTTTTATTTAGCTTAAGTTAATTTTAATGTACTTATTAATTTAAATTCTTTGTAGCTTGTATTAAGCGAAATTCAATAGATAAATACCCGCTTCTATCGCAGATGTGCAAATTTTGGAAAATTCATATAGATTCGTAGCAGTTGACTTCCCCTTCATAAAACCATGTTGAAAAGATCCTAAGAAAGGTTTACAAAGAAAGCGGAGGGACTTGTAAATTAGACCCTCAAAAATCTTAGCGATCGAGCATAGTTTAGCAACAGGTCTATAATTTGAAATGTCATTTTTGCTGCCCTTCTTATGTAATGGAATAACAAATGGAGATTTCCACGATGTAGGAAAAACGCCAGAAGAAATAGATAAATTAAATAAATAGCGTAGAACACGAGCGATAGAACCGGAACCCTTTTTTAGGAGGGATACAGGTATACCATCAGGACCAGATGAAAAATTATCAGCCACACCGTCAATGTGCTCTGTAACTGATTCGTCAACAATAATGAGGTCTTTCATTTCCAGCGAAGTTGCTGGAAATTTCGTCAAGGAGGTAAAATCGTTAAAACTAACATCACAGGTGTTATCGAGGAAAGCCGATTTGAAAAATGAGCAAACAAATTTGAGATGGTGGCCGGATCACCGCTTTCTGAGTCCCCAAACTTCAACAAGGACGGGTATCCGTCTGTTCTTCTTTCAGAATTAACAATCCTCCAAAACTGCCTTGTCTCGTTGAATAGAATTGACTTCATGTTAGAAATGTAGTCACTGTAAGCAACCTCAAGGCGCAACATATAATCATTACGCAACTCAGAAAATGCTAAAATGTCTCCATCACTCCGCGAGGAACAAAACTTCCAAGCTTTGGTTTTAATATATTTTAAATGCTTAAGAGGGCTATTTACCCATGGCGGTTCAAAGACAAAATTACTGCCTCGAGAAATGGGCACAGAAAGAGTAATACACATAAATAAATATTTATAAAAGGCATCAACCGCAGCATCGATGGCTCGTTCCTGAAAAACATTACTCCAATCGCAATTCATCAACAAATTATTTTGCTTAGGGTAATCAGCTTTTCTAAAATTAAAACTATAGTTGTCAGGAGCTGAAAATGTAAATGCCACTGGGTCAATGAAGAGCACAATGTGTAGAGCCGGATGATGATTCGATTCGGGTAGTAGTGGAATCGTAGTACGTTTAACTAAGGTGGAGTCAGCATCCGTGCTAAATACCAAGTTCAAAAATCTATCTCGATTGTTTCTTACGCTGGAGCATTGCGTCAGTCCGCATGAAGAAATGTTGTCGACAAACGTAGAATAGTGAGACGAGGCAAATTCAAAACCGGGTAAAAGCCCGTTGTCAGCAGAAGTCTTCCAAGTTACGGATGGCATATTGGAATCACCAAAAATTAATAGCTCGTCAGACTGGCGTAAAGCGAAAAGTCGTCGATTATTAAAAATAAGGCCTCAAAAATGTTATCGGCTCCTGGAGGTATGTACACCGCCAATATTACAAGATCCTAGCAAAGCAACTTCAATCAAACACCTAACAATTCCAATCCATCAGGATTCTCATACTCGACGAATGTACAAGGGATGCTACGACGAACTGCACAAAGGACACCACCTCCCACAGGAGCATGACGATAATTATGACGATCGCGTCTGAAAACTATAAATTCTGGGCTAAACAGCTCAGCATCGGTAATGGAGCCGCACAGCCAAGTTTCGGTCAAGCAAATTACATCGTGGCAGGTGTTTGTAGAATTAATATATAGGCTGTAGGTCTTCGACCGCAGTCCAGTTACATTTTCGTAGTACATATTGGCTTCCGTAACAAGTTTTTTGGAAAACTCTTCGATGCTGAGCGATGTCTTGGAACAAACTTTCGGTCATAGCCCATATGTTGGGCTGGAACATGTAGTACCTTTATCCAAAAAATGAAAATGATTGGATCCACCGTTTAGGCGTGATGGATTACCTGGTGTTCAAACATTTTAGTCGCCATACTGATTCCAAATTTCGAACGTAGATTCGCAATAAAGACAACCAAAAGCACCCAAATACCAAGTTTCATGGAAATCGCTTGATATTTTCAATTTCTGGCCGCCATCTTGGGTCCGCCATTTTGAAACTCGCGAATAGAAAATAGCCTATATGTTAGGCCGGAATATGTAGTGCCTTTACTCAAAAAATTAAAATGATCGGACTCGGCGTTTAGGCGTGATTGAGCAACAAACAAACAAACAAGCAAACAAACAAACAAATAAACAAACAAACAAACAAACCAACTTTCAATTTTATAAATATATATACATGATGTAAAGATTGAAAGAATTTTCAAGAAAAAGAAAAGAAAAAAAAAGAAGAGGAAAGAAGAAAAGCGCACTAATGGGAATGTTTTTAATTGGGGAAAATTAGATAAAATAAGCGTATTATTGTAAAAAGCGCACTACTTGGAATATTTTGAATTAGGAAAAATTAAATACGCACTACTAAGAAATGATCGACATAAAAATGCACCAATAGTTTAAGCAAATATTGTTTTCGAAAAAGTTGATTGTAAAGGGGCGGGCGATATGCCGATTGATTTATTGAAAAGCATTCCTCTTCCAAGAATGACTTGCTTTTTTGCGGGAGGAAGGAATGTTGCGTAGCGGTATCGATTAGAATCGATAATTGTAAAATCGATACCGCTAGGCGACCAAACCCTCTTAGCCGGCAGTTTAGTGGCCGGAAATACAACACGGGCGGCTACTCCGGTTTCGTCTGGCCCATGCAAAAATGTGCAATGCCAGAGGGATCAACCGCTGAGCTGATGGGTGTGCGTATGGGCGCAAGGCGGAAAACGCGCACTCAGCGCGCCTGCTAAAAGTTCCGACCGGGAACCTTCTCGGCGGCTAAGTCGGGACAGTTGCAAAAAGAACGTAAAGCGAGGAGGTCCCTCGAGTTGTCGCTCACCCTTCTGCCCTATAAGAAATTATTTAAAGTGTTTAAATAATGTCGGGATCACCCCGAAAAATAATATAAAAATAAAAAGCGGAGTGTTATTTATTTATATATATATAACAAGGGAAAAGATAGTGGGTGTGCGTTATAGGGTCGCTAAAATTCAGCAATTAACACCAACACACATTTGGCAACATGTGGCTTCTGAAGACATCTGTGCTGACGTAGCATCACGTAGTCTGCCGACAGGAAATTTAGCGCAGCATAAAATTTGGTGATATGGTCCGGAGTGGCTAACAACCAATCATCAAATCGCGATCAAAAATATAGCTTATGATATTCACGAAGAAGCACGGAGGATAAAAACGTTCATCGCCTAAGTTGAACCTGAATGGTTTAACAATTATTCATCATTCACAAAACTGGTATGTGTAATGGCATACTGTTTACGATTTATCCAAATCACTCGAAAAAAGGATACGAGTTATTCCAAAGTTCTGGCTAAAGAAGAAATAGGAAGGGCAGAACACAAAATCTTGCAAATTATACAGAGAAATTCCTTCACCTCTGACTACCAGGATTTAAAATGTAAAAGGCCAATTTCAAGGAAAAGTCGGTTATTAACACTCAATCTATTTCTTGATAACGACGAACTAATTCGGGTAGGAGGCAGATTGGAAAATACAGCGTTAACATATATTCAAAAACATCCTGTTATTATTCCTACAAGTCATCATGTAACTCATTTAATTAGCGACTCTATCCATAAAACAACTTTACACGGAGGTACCCAACTTGTCCTGAATACTTTAAGAAACAAGTATTGGCTACTAAATGCAAGAAATACTATTCGGCATCAGCTCAGGCGTTGCATTACTTGTTTTCAAGACAATCCTATACCAAAAAAACAACTTATGGGTAATTTACCTTCACCAAGGGTAAATCCTTCGCTCCCATTCGAGCACACCGGTGTCGATTACGCTGCGCCAATCAACATAAAAACATCAAAACTACGGAATGCAAGAATGATCAAAGGATATCTAAGCATATTCATATGCCTAGCTACAAGGGCCATACATATTGAGATAGTAACCGACCTCACTACTCAGGACTTCTTGGCCACCTTCAGAAGATTTATTAGTAGAAGGGGCCTGTCTTCTCATCTATATTCTGACTGTGGGACAAACTTTATCGGGACAAATAAAGAAATTAGGAAGATTCAAAGGGAAATTTTAACTATCATTCCACGTGAAAGGCCACATGATCTCCAAAGCATCCAATGGCATTTTAATCCACCGGCCGCTCCGCATTTCGGACGCTTGTGGGAAGCTGGGGTAAAAATAGTCAAAACTCATTTGAGTAAGGCAATAAAACAAACCCGCTTAACATTCGAAAAACTCTACACGGTCACCTGTCAAATAGAAGCATGTGTTAACTCTAGGCCGGTATCAGCACTTTGAAACGATCCTCTAGACTACAATGTATTGACACCAGGCCACTTCCTAACCGGACGAAACCTCTTAGACTAGCCAGACTTAAAATCTCAGCTGGACATGCATCCCACTAAACGGTGGCGATACATTCAGCATCTCACACAGCAATTTTGGAAAACTTGGATGATACATTAGTTACATGATTTGCAACAACGAACCAAATGGAAAACAGAATATAAAAATTTAAAGGTAGGGGATCTTGTGACCATCGCCGACAACACCACACCAAAAATGGCATGGCAACTAGGCCGTATTACCGGCATCCATCCAGACGTGGACAACTTAGTAAGAGGTGTCACAATAAAGACCCCCCATTCGACATATCGTCGCCCCATCACTAAGGTTTGCAAACTCCCATTAGACACGTAACTTCGCTCTTCTCAAACACAACAAGTTCCCTAAGCAAGGAACCCTCTTTAATCCCCAACTCCAATCGACTACGAACGCATGTATATTATTCAAAGACATCAAGTCAACCATAAGAACTACCCTTATTAACGTCAGCAGCGATTTACTCTCTACAGATAAGTCATTAAGGAAAGAAGTGCCGTCATAGAAAACGACTTTTTTCCAGTCCTCAGCGATTCAAACTCGTCGGAAGCAGAAGATCAGCAGCAAGATGTCCTCGTTCTGGATGATCTCCCTGATCTTGTCGCCAGTGATAGTTCCCCTACGGAGCACCAACCCACGGCAATAACTCTTGCTAGGGCGGCGCCATACAGACCACCATTTGAAGCGAGTGGAATCAGACAACCCGTCCATACGATGGTGCAGCAATTCAAAGGACCCTGGATGAGCAGATCCACCAAGCCTCACCGCATCCCGACTACAACAAGAGCTGAACCACACACCACCGCAGTAGAGCAGACCACCACCAGGCAACAAGAGAAGGTCTTGCTCAGCTCCATTCGTTGTGAGCAGAGGAAGCTGATTCAGGACCAAGCAAAAAAATAAAACTGCAAAGACAACTCATGGAGCGACAACGGCGACAGTCTATACGGCAACTCCCCCCAACATATCCAACACAGAACCGAACCAGAAAACACCACAACTTCCCTCGCCTGCATACAGGCCAATAAATAGAAGAGACTTTGTGTGCCCAGATAATATCTGGGACACTATCCAAAGGGCTCCTATAGATTGGGATATTGTATTCCAAGCCCAACGGAGCTCCCGGTACCGGTTAAAGGACGGTGAAACATTACGCTTCTACCGGAGCGGCAAATCAAGCCGATTTAAGGTGAAACTCGCCAAAACAACCAATCGTAAGTTATATATAATAGGCGTCTCTGGTGATATCCTCTTTTTTTTCGGAGGCGGGAGAATGTTGTGTCGTCAACTACAATTAAAATAAAAATAATTCAAAGGAAATCGCTAACATTAAAGAAAAAGAAGTAACCGAGGACGTGGGCGGTTTCGAACCCACCATCACCGGCTTGTCAGGCGGATCGCCTAATCAATTGCGCCACCACCCTGCTGAAGCTCCGGTTGTTTCCAGCTAAATTTAAGTCGGCTCCACGCTGTACCAAAGGATCACCGTTATCCTTTGTGCATTTTACTCAATGCATTTTTCGCCTATAAATAGCGCGCTCGAGCAACGAATCGACACTCGAAGTCTTGCGATCAGACAGGTCAGTTTTCGACCACGAGTCCTCAGTCGCCTTTCGACTTTTCTATTGCACACTGCGTTCAGTAAGTGCTCCTTAATCCCTTTCCCCACAGTCGCTGGAGGAAATTCCCTGAACACAGTCGCCTCATCGACTGTAACCAAATTTCTTTCCCCACAGTCGCTTCATCGACTGGAGGAAATTCCCTGAACACAGTCGCGTCATCGACTGTAACCAAATTTCCTTCCCCACAGTCGCCTCATCGACTGAAGCAAACTCTTTGCATACAGTCGCCTCATCGACTGTAACAAATCTCATTTGGCACAGTCGCCTCATCGACTGCATTTCCAAAACTTGTTTTTCCACAGTCATCTCATCGACCGTGGTACCAAAGGTGACCTCATCGACTGTAGTATGAGATCACCTTTCATACGGTTACCTTATCAACCATAGAACCAAAAATTCCTTATTTGCACAGTCGCCTTTTCGACTGTAGGACTCACACACAAAAAAAGTTCAACTTCCGACCGCAGTCAAACGTGAACTAGTTCAATCAGTTCATACGGCACCCCCCTTATTTTTGCAAGTCGTTTTCGACTCCTGACTGATTTAAGTCCTACATCTTGTACTTTTAGTAAGAATATCCACGCTTAGGGCTCCAGCCTGCCCTTAAAGGGTAACCAAAAAAAAACTTAATTTTTCTGAACTACAACTACTTGTTTGTGCCTTCCATTGCAGTTCTAACGTTTAAGATACTAATACAACTTTCACTTTCTTTTCTATCAGAGTCCCCGAATTCAGATTAATTAATTTTAGTTCCTTTCTTAGCTCAAGTTGAATTATCTTGTATTAGCATAAGTTTTAGTTGAATTATTTTAAGTTGGATAAGTTATTTGTTTACATTAATGAATAAATGAAGTATATTAAGTAGTACATAAGAAAAAAATCGCGTTTTCATTTTCTGGCACACTCCTGACCCACCACCTATACTGCAACTTTTCCTTCAACCGCTTTAAGGCCTGCGCCCATAAGATCCGTCAGAGTCCGTCATACGTCAAGCTTTAAAGCACTCAACGGATCTCGACGGATGTTGCTGTATGGCAACGAAGAGGTGCGCCCATAAGATCCGTCATCTGACAAGTGAAAATTGAAGTGACAATCGAAAAGATTGTGTTGTATTACACAATGTTGTCAAAACGCATGATGGCAGCTATATTCCGCCTAACTATATAGATCGGTTCAATGGAAACGAAATAATCCATGGCCTGTGGAGGACGGAAACACCCAATCCTTTGAGAAGAGCCGGGAGGATATTGAGCAACAACGCTGCAAAACATGCCTTCAAGTTGCGGGAGCAGCTGAAGGACTACTTGACTGCGCATCCCGTATATCCAGCAGGAACATCAGGAACAGTGTTTTAAATTTTTATATTAGTTATTTACATAGCTAAATAAAACACTCGTATTTTTTCCAAGGGGGAAGATGCACTTGGCATAAAACACCTCCTTATTTATTCGAAAAATAAATATATCACATAATTCAATACAAAAATTTCTTATACCTAAGAGAGGCCACTTCGCTTTACAAAAAATAACGATAAATTCAATTATAAATAATAAAAATTAAATTAAAAAATTAGCACATTTCAAAAATGAGAACAAAGAACTCAAACTTTCCAGTTGGAATTTTTTCTGCTCTTGCGTTCTCAGTTCGCAAATAACGGGCAGCTCTAGAGAAGAAGTTAATCCGGCCTCCTCCGATCCCACGAAAAATTTGAAATAGTACTAAAAATTAAATATGTTTAGTGAATCTTATAATTACTGAATTTTTATTACTGAATTAAATAAAATATTATCATAATAATGCAGGGGCTCATGGGTCCTTTACGCCACACGAATAAAATTATAAATATAGGAGCAAAGTATAAGAACAAACAAAATACCTTCTCGGCGCAACATACTTTTGTAAAAAAGAAAGCGGTTGGAAATAACACCACCCGATTTTTTCTACAGCTTCTCCCAGATTTTGGCTTCCTCACTGACTCTTTCACGTATCGGTCGCGCAGGGATCGCCATCTATTCTGGCACTGTTTTACTGCAAATTAAAATTCATTAGCATATGTATATAATTAAGGTATACTTTCACAGCAAATACCTTCTCCATTAACAATATTGGCCAGTTCCCGCCAAGCCTTTTCCCTAAGCAATTTGTTGCGGTAACTTTTAAGGGTTTTGTTGTGAAGACAATTATGTGGCTGCACCGCTTCGATCAGATTTTCTTCAAATGATTTTCCTGTTAAAGAAATTATTTTTTAATTACCTGTGTACCCAAATATTCCTTGCAAATACTTTTCACTTACCTTCCATTTCTATTTTTGACAACACTTTGTCGGGATATAAACAAACAACTTGACTGCACAACTTTGAACTTGCAAGTTTGAAAGTTCACCCAAGGCTCATTCTAGCTGACGCACCTTGACGGATGAAAATATTGAAAAATGTTCAATATTTGGATCCGTCAATACGTCGAGATACGTCGCTTATAGGCGAAGCTCCATAAGAAAGCATGGATTTCAATATTTTCATCCGTTGAGTGCTTTAAAGCTTGACGTATGACGGACTCTGACGGATCTTATGGGCGCAGGCCTTTAAGGCCCGCGCCCATAGAGTCCGGAATTCCTCCGACTGCGGAAAACGTAAGTTGAACTACATGCTTTCTTATGAGGGTGCACCCATAGAAACGCGCTGCCGCAGTCGCAGCCGGATTGAAAAGACGAGCATTTCTCAACTTTTTATCCGTACTACATGCGGCAAGGAAAGCATCAAAAAGCTTCATAGCTTTGCTTAAACGGTGTGAGCCTTAGCTAGAAGTCAATAATTTTTTTAAATAAATCAGGAGGTTTTTTATGCCAAGTGCTTTTTCCTCCTTGCAAAAAATAATAATATTTTATTTCGGCAATTTTTGATTTACTGCCACTTATTAACAGTTTCTCTGAGTAAGGATTTGGAATTTGCACCAATATTACATCGAATTGCCATGATTTTAATAATGCCAAACTCCAAAATTTGAACTGCATAGATTACAGATTAATTTTTTACTTCAAAGTCAAGAAAAATCAGTACAACTTAGTGCTATTTTTAAGATTTTAAATCTTTGCTGTAGGAAATTCATATGATAAATTTCAAATCAATGAGAAATCTCCTGTTGTTCTGGATAGACGAAAAGAACACAGCTATTAATTGCTAAGAATGGTGTTAGAAAATGAAATAAGGGTGATGTTTTTTTCTGAATTTAAACAACTTTTTCTCCTTAGCACCAACTCTTTTCACAATTGTTTCTTTTGAAAGCCTGCTCTTTTTCTGTCTGCTGAGATGAAAAGATGCCTACTACTAAAACTATTGGAATATTGCAAAAAAATGGTCAGCATAGAGTCCCAACATAAAAGTACTGTATAAGTCCCGGGTAAATTTCTAAATAAAAAACTATTATTCTTCCAAGGAGGAAAAAGAACTTGGCATAAAAAATCTCCTGATTTATTTTAAAAAATTGGTCGAACGCAAAAGCGGCGCCTTCCCTCCAATAGAGTCAAACATTCATCGGCTTCTGTAAGTAGAAGTCCTATTAATAGAAATTTAAGTACTCTATTAATATCCATCGTTGTCCTTTCAATTGCTTGTTGCTTCCTTCTTTGACTTTGCCTTTTTCAATAAAATTCCCGCGTTTTGTTTGAACAAACTGTCAAGATGAGAACCACTTTGAGCGATTTTAAGTCAAGATGACAAAAATATTGAAAGCTTGCCGCAGAAATTCCGGATTCTATGGGCGATACCTCTGATTGCCAGACGTCAATAGCTTTAAGCTTAACGGAGTCGAGCAAATTCCGCACAAATTCCGGACTCTATGGGCGCGGGCCTTTAGCCTCATATAAGCTAAAACCAAAGAACTTCTAAATAACAAGAAGCTTCATCTCATATAATGAAAAATTTTATATGACGGGTCGCGATATTGCGACGCAACCCGTCGTGAGAGCCCGCTTTTATCATGAAAATTCTTTCCTATGTGCTAGTATCGGCAGTGCCTGGCCTGTGGATAGCGTGTCATCGGCACTGATCCGAGTGTTTTATCAAACAAATAAAATTTATCCTCTAAGAAATTTGTATATATAAAAAAACAAATAAATAAACAAATTCATCATTAAAAAAATATAAATTTTCTCTTCGTATTAAATTATTCTTTATTTCATTGTTGCAGTTAAATAATTTGTTAAAAACAAAATCCATATAATGAAGAAAGATTAGAATATAAGCAAAAATTTATTAATGAAAAAGCGGCATCTTTATTTTAAATAAGAAAAATCGAGAAAACATTCAAAAATTTATATAATCTATAAATTTAGTCTGTAAGTATTCGAACTTTCGAATCTTTCCTTAAATCGTTTTTTTCTACGGCCCATTTACAATGTTTACGAAGAAGAACTAATAGTAAGAAATCTAAAAATTTTACTTTGTGTTCATAACATTTATCTGGAAACCATTTAGGAGTTGAGAGTTTGCATGAATGAATTTCTTAATACCTATGATTTCTGGTTGAGAGTTAAAGATATTATCAAATACTAGAATATGTTTTTTACAGATATATAAAAATGGGTGTGATGTGGCATTTAAGCTCCCAAAGTCGGTTGCAGAACTATAGTTTTTTTGAAATACATATAAAGAGCTCTGATGGACTAGTTATAATTTCATCTTCTTTTCTTATTGTCTTATCGCATGGCTCGCAATTTAATTTTGGCAAAATTTTAAAGGCTACATATCCTATAAAATATCTCATCGACAATAGGTCAGTGTTAATACTTTCACTGTTTTCAAAAGTATCTTCTAAGAAATAGTCCACATACTTGTCGTCATTAAAATCTATTTCTAATCCTTGTAATTCATTTTCGAAATATATACATCAGATAAATCAGATAAAAATTCTTTAGAATCCACATTTAAGACACATTCTTCTTCTTCTTCACAATTTCCTGAACAACTTAGTTGAACAATATGTGTAGTAATTATTCTCGCCAATATATTGTTTAGTTCAGCTAAGGAGGGATTTTTATTATTGCCTCCTTTTTGACGAATAAGGGAGAAAATGTTTTCTAGAGGATCTTGATTTAACCAAGTCGTCATTATAAAAAAAATATTGGACTGTGTTAACAAGATCTCCTCAACCAATTGCAATAAGGAATTTAATGTGAGTTTCATTCCTTCTAAAACGTACACTTTTTTTCTTTTATCGGCAAATGACACATTTTCTAAATATTCAGAAAAATCTTTTACAAATTCGTGTGATTGGCTATTAAGTTGACTAGCGGATCTGTAAAAATTGTTGAACATAAAGAGGCACTGTTTAAACAATCAAAAATTCCATCAACTTTCTCTATAAAATTTGCAGTTGATAAGGCTACTTCCTTACTGTTTTTTTTAAACCCAGCCGTGTTAATAATAGTTTTAATTGCTGCTTTGACTGTTCTGCTGAAAACCTGCGTCGCTAGGTTGACTCTCATTTGTTCAAAAGTATTAGGATATATTATGTCGCCTAGTCAATTTTGGACACATTTTTGTCTTACTATTCATTTCTATTTCCCACAGTTCTGAAATAACTTTGAAGCTAACTATTCCATCAGCTGTAGTTAAATCGTTGTTAAGGAGATCATTTCTAAGTGATTTCAGCAAATGCAGGAGATCAAACATACAAAACACTATTGTCCCATTATGCTCAAAATATGGTTTGCTTGACGAAATTTTGAGATTAGGAAAGCATTTTCTATTCGAAGAGGCTTGGTCACAGTTTACAACGCGCACAGCTATTCCTATGCTTGACAGCATATTTATGTTTTCTTTAATTATTTCGCATAGGTTCTCCCCGATAACCCATTTTTCGAAATAAAATAGTTTAAAATTAATTTCCAGTTCGAAATTAAACCCCTTATTATAAAGACACATAATTGTTTTCCAATATTTGCATTTCTAACAAAACCCTGATTTTCAAATCCGTCAATCAAATCTAGCTTTAAATTATATCTTAATTCTTTTCTAATTGCAATTTTATCGAAAATTAAAACGACATTATCTTTATCTGTTTGCTGTAATGAAGAACATTTGATTTTAAATTCGTCAAAAGCAGAATTTCTAAAGCCAGGCTGGAGAGATTTGATAGGAGCCCATCTACTCTGATAGAAGAAATATGGGACAAGTTCAGATTTAGTTTATTTCTCAAAAATAAGTAAGTAGATTGAGACACATAAAATATATTTTGGGCCAAGCATTTCGAAACATCGTCATATTCTTTAGGACGAGAACTTATAAGTAAACCACACAAAGTTTTGGATTCGTTAATGTTATTCAAGGAACTAATACCATCTTTAAGTTCCCGTATGGTTAGTTTCCGTTCTGTGGCCTTTTGAGTGCTAAATCTTTTTTTTGACGCCCTTAGTAATTTTAGTTTTTCTCGTAATTGCTTAGTTTTTGCGGTAAAATTCTATCAATTTAATATGTTTTTCACAGTTACTGCATAAACATTCAACAGAACTACTTGAACGTCTTCTTTTCAGGGGTGAATGTATGTATTTCAACAAAATCTAAGTTTTCTTCGGCAGAAGACTCTTCCCCAGTGCTTGCAAGAAAGCGTATGCGATTTTAACTTTTTTTTACCTATATCATCTGGATTGAAGTGTTGATTACAGATGTATATTTTGTTATCGTAATCGGATTCCGGAATTCCACACTTTTCTCGCCAAATTTGGCCCATAGGCAAATCTGTCGGAGGGAATTTAAACATTTTTAAATTTTTATTACCCCGCCTGGATTTCCTGCAGCATTTAACGCTGCATTTCAGACCATAGACATAATTGTTTTTATTCGGCATTATGAACGCATTTCAACTCTTACTTCCTTGGAAGGCAAACTCACAATGAGGACGAAGAAGCGATGATCATTTCATATTGTGCCTACCGGGGGACTTCTCAGAAATGTTTCCCCCACACAAATCCACGTCGAATGCATGCATAAAAAATCGGGCTGCGTTGAGTTTACACAAAGCCATGCCGTCTTGAGCGAAAAGAATTCTCTCATTCTGATTCACTAAGCGCCCCCTCTGTTACTTCCCACCGGTTTCCATAAATAAACGAAAGCAATGGACAATTTTTGGGTTGAGATAAAGCTTCTTGTTATTTAGAAGTTCTTTGCTAAAACGCTTGTCTCGGCCTGAGCTTTCACCTCCTGCAATATTTCCCTCCCACCTCTGAACACCTTTTATAAAAAGGGTTTTCCAATAGGGACTTGACAACTTTGAATTCAATTTATGAACGCACCCTTTCACTAATCATCGAACTGTCACTGTCAATTTATTCAGTAAACTTAACATTTTCATCATGGTAAATAGACGAACGAACAACGTCTGCAAATTATAAAAATTTACTACAGAAATTCGGTGTCGGTGACCGCTACTTTAAGAGCGTTAACTCCGGTTACCGGTCGTAATTCTCGCCCTAGTAGACAGGCAGTAACAAGTTTAGTGCAAAAATTTGAGTCTACATATTCGTTGTGTGATGTTGCCGTGCCAGTGATACAACGGGTTGGTCGAAGTGTCGAAAATATCGCTGCCGTTGAAACGTCCGTAGCAAATGATCCAAAGCAGTCAATTCCACGGCGTTCTCAAGAGTTGGGCATCGCCCAGACCACTTTATGGCGAATTTTGCGTAAGGATCTTGGTTTACACCCATACAAGATCAAGCTGACTCAAGAATTGAAGCCGATGGACCATTTGAAGCGACGTACGTTCTCCGATTGGGCTCTGGAAAAGATGCGTCAAGATGATCAATTTCATCGCAAAATCATCTTCAGTGACGAAGCTCATTTTTGGCTCAATGGGTTCGTCAATAAGCAAAATATGCGTTATTGGTCGGGTGAAAATCCACATGTGCTTCATGAAACACCACTTCATCCACAAAAAATAACTGTTTGGTGCGGTTTGCATGCCGGCGGCGTCATAGGGCCATATTTTTTCGTCGACGATAATGATCGTCACGTTACTGTGAACGGTCATCGTTATCGCGCCATGATTACCGATTATTTTTGGCCCAAATTGGAAGATATGGACTTGGACAACATGTGGTTTCAACAGGACGGTGCCACAAGCCACACAGCACACGTTACAATCGATTTATTGAAGAGTAAGTTTGATGAGCATGTTATCTCAAGAAATGGACCAGTCGATTGGCCGCCTCGTTCGTGCGATTTAACGCCTCTAGACTTTTTTCTTTGGGGCTACGTCAAGTCATTGGTCTATGCCAACAAGCCGACGACGTTGGAAGAGCTCAGAGCCACCATTGAACGCGAAATAGCAGCTGTTTCGGCCGAAATGTGTGGCCGAGTCATCGAAAATTGGGTCCAACGAATCGACCGCTGCAAACGTTCCCGCGGTGGCCATATGAACAAAGTCGAGTTCCATTCATAAATGTTTTGATTTTTCTTCAACCCGATAATAAAGTTTTTGAAATATCTCAAATGGTTTGCATTTTATTTTGAAAAAAATTCTCAAGTCCTTATTGAAAAACCCTTTATATGTATATACATATGTATGTAAAAATGAAAATAATTTAAAACTAAGAACTTTTTAGCATTTGCAGTCTTCTTATGCTTTCTAGATTGGAATAGCGTTTATCTACCTCTACATTAAAACCCATGATAAGATAATAAATCAATGCATATCTATGAAAAAGAAAAATTAATTGATTGTTTACTTAACAATTGTAATCTATTTCGTTATGTTTATAAAATAGACATTGGTTATCGTCTCACTCGTGGTTTCTTTAATATCTCAGGATTTTTATTTACACTATGAATTTCCCTAATAAGCTTATATATTAATTAATTTAAGTTTTAGATAAATACATTGAAACAGTTGGTTGCACAGGAATTAAGTATGTTTCCAAAAGTATCGCTGCTCTCGAGGATATTATATTGTGAACTTTCAAAAAGGCGAGCCTTGAAGCTAGAGCTAAAAAGTGTCGTTTTTCAACAAAAGACAACAAAAGAACTCAACTTTTTCACCAAACTTTAACTTTATTTAGCTTTTTACAATTTCTCTTCGCGTTATCCGTTTCTCGGGTCGATCAAGACTAACTCTCAAAATCTTAATTCGGTTACTTCATGGGAGGCCTCAGGTGAGGAGCCAACGCGCGCGTACGACTTACCTTGCGATTTTCACGAGTTTTGCTGTGGGGATCGCAAGCTCAGCGTCTAGACGATTTCGGTTGAGAAATTAGGGAAAGCAAAATCGGGAGAAAACAAATTGGGAACGCGAACTAAGCGCACGTTGATCGCATTGATCGAAAACGTGACTTTAAATTATGTTAATGAACGCGTAATTTTAAATGATTTTGATGACCGGTGTATCTTTGCTATTAGTACTTATAACAGCTAGAGCCGTATTTTCAACTTTTTTAGGGCATTGTTAGAATTTTTAATTTTGTTTAATTTAGTTTTGGGAAAAGTTATACTTTATTGCAGGGGTGGTTTACAATCCTTGTAGTGAACTAGTGAAAATTACTTCGTATCACATTAAATCACTATTTCTTGTTTTTTCGAGATTTTTGGGTTTCGGGGAACATTTTTCCGGTTTTTAGGCGATAATTAAAAAATTTGAGGATCTATGATTGTTTTAATAATAATAATCAGCACACAATTTTACATAAAAAATTACAATCAAACTTGCGGTTCAAAATGTTTTTTGTAGGATTTTTTAAACGGATTCGAAACTTTTGAAGTGAACCATTGAACCAACTTACATAGTAGTGTTATTATGAAAGATTAAAATTCCGTCAAGATTTAAAATAATCCAGGACATGGAAACATTTCTTTATTTTTTAATTGATGTTTCAAATACATCTTGGTCTCACTCATTCTCATTTTTGATATAGGTTTTTGTATTGCACTAAAGTTAGGAAAGTGCTTATTTTGTGTATGAAAAAACCAATAAAAAGGATTATATAACAAAAAAAATAAAAATATTGAATAAATTGCATGCAAAGAAGTAAACAATTTCAAAGCCTTTCGGCGAAAAATTCTGGCAGATGTAAAAAAGCACATAACTTGAAAACTACACAAAATCGGAGAACATACATTGGGTATTTTGAAATATCCCTGCGTAAAAAGGAAATGTTTCCACTGGGCGTTACTGCTTGAACCACCCTGTATTATATTTGGAAAAATGTTTATTCGTTGACTGTTTATTTTTAACCGACTTCCAATAAAGGACGAGGCTATCAATTCGACCCGTATGTACTTTTTTTTTAATGTCTGTTCGCACATAACTTTTGAACACATGAATCGATTTTGATCATTCTTTTTTTGTTCGATAGCCTTATATTCTCCGGGTGTACAATGATATGTATGAAAAGCCGGAGAGGTCAAGGGGCCCCACAACAGAGAGATAAATCGAAATAAAAATGATAATTGTCCTGGAATTCGTAAGCAAAATGACTATGTGCGTGATTTGATGGTCATTGATTGAACATTCGGTGCTCGAATGCGTGGATTCAAAATGGCGGTTTTTTTAAGCCAACTAATTACCTCAAAAATTTAAAAATATACGGTAGTACGAAAAACTAAGAATTACTGATTTCAGGGAGAAACTCGGACTTCCGATCAGAAAAATACTTGATTATGATTTTACATTTTAAACTAACATAGTGTTGTATTCTATGTATATATTGCCAAACCAGACTTATCTGAAATATGACACTAAAAAGAATGAAATAAAAAAATGTTTCTAAAAAAAATAAAACCGATTTCAAAAAATCCCAAGCCCTAAAAAGTATAAAATATGTAGTTAAATTAAAAGTCCTCTGTAACTACTTTCAGCATTAAATACAAGACCTTGCTAAATTTTTGAAGTCGGTGTGAAAACCTGACTAATATTAATCTAACACTAGGTATTCAATGAAATCTGATTGCCTTAATTATTTAGTATTGGATTAATATACAAACATACATAAGGCAGGTTTTCTCACCGACTTCAAAAATCTAGGAAAGTCTTGTATTTAAGGGGGTATTCTGGTCTAGGAATTTTTTTTATATTTTCTCATAGTGTATACTGTTAAGAATATGCTGTCCAAACGACAATTTAAATTTCCAATAATTGGCGAAGTTACAGCTACTTTAGTGACGCTGCAACTAGAGAGGTCCTACCGGAATTACGTTACCCTGAAATATTTAAACGCGTTTTTCTCGAAACCACTATTTTCAAGCCAATTGACACGATATCTCAAGTTCTAATGAACCGATTAACTTGAAATTCGATACACACCTTCTCGATTCTCGTTATGGTCGGTACTACGAACGTTAAGCAAAAAAAAACAATTTTACTATTTATAGAAAATTTATAACCGGAAAAAAATTATGCAAAAACGCAACAAGTTTTTCAAACAGTTGCCATTTTGCGAAGAAAAAATTTTTTGTTTCGTTGAGGCACACACCATAACGACACTTTTACTAACTAAGAATACATTTGTGTTTTTTTTCCGATCGTTAAGAGACTCTAAATCGTGACAAGCAGGACGCATGGTTTTGTTTCAAGGCCTCACTTGTCCACCCTGTAATTTTCAAAATCGACGACATTTTTATTTAAATATTTTTATTTTCATTCATCATCTTATATATAAATATTGGCCAAAAATCCGATGGTAAAAATATATTTCGTTGTTTTTTAAACTCAATTCCAAAAACCTTTAAATTTCGCTTTCTAGACCACAAAACCCCCTTAACGCTGCAAGGAGTACCAAAGGGCTTTTAATATCATTTTTTCTAAAACAAATATTATTGGGTATGATAAAATATGACTGGCCGTCAAAGAACCGGGCTTTCTTACTATATGAAAATCAAGGGGCAGCATTAAGTGTAATTTTTATGCCACAGTTCACATGCAAATTCGCACCCACAAACCTTAGAATGGCGGGCATGTCACAGCCGAACCGCTCAACCAAAGTATGCCATCCAATTATATTGTGACGTCTTGTCATCAATATCTATTTGACTTTTTTTGTAATATCCAGAGGAATACAATTCTTGGATATTATATAATCGACTAACAATCTATATCTATACTAATATTATAAAGAGGAAAGATTTGTATTTTTGAATGTTTGGAGTCAATAAACTCAAAAACTACTTGACCGATTTCAAAAACTCTTTCACCATTAGAATGCTACATTATTACTGAGTAACATAGTCTATATTACTAGAAAAAATTAGGAGTCCTTACTAAAACTTACATGACAACCACAATTTTCTCTATCCCACTCAAACTGATCCAAGCAGTCGTATCGTTTCGTTTATTACAGTGTTTTTGTCTACTTGTAGATTAGTTTTTGAATTATTCAAATAGGACATCAAAACAAAATTCGAATAGAAAAATAAACGCTGCCGCGCCGTGGCTGATGTGGCCCCACCTTAGAATATAGGCAATTTTTAGAGGGGCTTCCACGGGAGGATATTTATTTTTTAAACATCAGTACAGGCGCCAAAACTAAGGCAATTTAAAGAGGGGCTTCACACGGGTGGACATTTATATTTTAAAAATTAATACAGGCGCCAAAATTAAGATAATTTTAAGGGGGGCTTCACACGGGTGGACGTCTATTTTTTAGACATCAGTGCAGGCGCCAAAGTTAAGGCTATTTTAAGAGGGACTTCACACGGGTGGACATTTAACAAATAAATGTACACCTGTGTGAAGCCGGAGCAGTCCTCTAGTAAGATATATTTCAGTAGACTAAAATGATATTTTATGTCAAAAATCAAACATCTTTAAGACTACTGAAAGTAAATTTCAATCTAAATTGACAGCATTTCGATAAAGCAAAGTTTTGGACATCAATTCTGCCAATTTTAAAAAGTTGTTATATATGTAGTTGTTTTTCGACAAATTTCTACTTATGTAGGTTGCTTTTGGTTGGTTTTTCACGTAAAATTGCACAGTGAAAACGGTTTTTATATAGTTGGACACTATTTCTTGCAAGCTGAACGGAACTAAATTATCTAATTTAAAAATCAAATATTGAACACGTAGAGATTAATCAACGGTGCATTAAATTTAAAAAATTAATTTAAATAGTAATTTGTTTGAACATGTTGACTATTGTTATATATTATTTCTCAAGACTATTTTTTTGACGGTACGCCATATCTCCCTTAACACTTCGTCAAAGCCAATGATTGAGCCATCATTTTGAAGATTACTTTCACCGCTAATGGCGAAAAATAAAATCAAACTTATTAAAAATTTACGATTTTTTGAAATTTCAGCAAAAATATTTTTGTAAAAGCAGTGGAGTATTATTCGGTTGAACTGCAATCGCTATCGCAATAGGCAGCACAGCACTATTCGATGGCATAATTCGCTCTGGGTTGTTCTTTTGACTATTATTGTCAATGCGTTCCAGAGCGCTCTAGAGCACCCCAAGTTTTTTTAGCGAGTTTTTCAACGAACATATCTAATCTCTCCTGGGAAATTTGGTGGGACTTAAAAGTTTTTGTGCGAAACCTTCGCAGAATGGTAATAATAATGTGCATAAAAAATTAGTGTCAGTTGCACAAATTCCTAAACTGCTTACTTTGCCTCCACAGAATTTTTTTGTGTAGAGATAAAGTGCAAAAGTGCGATTGAAAATTTCATGCGGACTCTTTACTAAGCTTAAGAAAGAACGGAAACCAAATATTTTATTTTACATTTACACTACTGCCCGCTAGATGCTCACCTGCATTTCGTTAAAGTCAACGAATAGTGAAATCACATGCTTTCGTGAAATTTTTAGGTCAATGACGTGACGGTTGCCAAATTCGCGCTATGAACTGCAAGTGAGTGTGTGCTGGTCGTGTGGTGCAGTGTCCAAAGGGATTTAAGAAATATAACAGAGATATCTCAGAAAATTCTGACATAAAATCGGAGAACTCACTATGTTTGAGGAAGCTGACAATTTCGCGGATATATTCCGCGGTGGGTTACCGTATTACCTGCTGATTACACTGCCTATTTTAATCATTTGCTCAACAAATCCGGTGCTCGCCTCCAGCGAATTCGGAGTCCAACGGATGTCCCAGTTCGATGTCCACGGGGTTAACTATGGTAATTTAATACTAATTTCTGCATTGTTTAGCGGACAACGTCGAAGTAGTAGAAGGAGACCGAATGGGGTCCATAATGCCGCTAAGTCAATAAGAGTAGGATAATTTGAGGTTATAGGGGTTGAACTTATTGGATTAATATTTTTTAATTAACTTAGGGCCAATTTTTCAATCGTCTGATCATTTTATACTTCAGGTAAAAAACCAGGCAACATATTTTCGCGTTATTTGACAACATTTACAAACGAATAGTTGTCATATCTATCGCATTTAAGGAAAGAATAGATTTAAGCATAAATCAGAGCCAAATGGATTATTGGGGTAATTTTATTCAAAGATTAAATTTATCTAGCTGTAGTAACAGTTGGCTCTTAGTGTAGTTTCAGTGTTATACTTAACTCTACCTTGTGAATCGTGCCCTAGTTAAGATGGCCCACTTTAATTTTAGGACTGCATTAAGATTCGGAAATCTGGCTAGCTAGATTATTAAAGCACAATATTGTGTAGTTTATTTTAACTACTTGTGTTTTTCATGAAGTTTTAATGAATTGATCCTCGTCTACAAAACATCAAAGAGGAAAACACTTTTTGGCAGGATTAATTATTCTATGATCTTTATTGTTTTCTTATACCGATTACCTGTAAATCAGAACGATGCTTTATTGGAACTTTTATTAGTCATAAGACTGAAAAAAAACAAATATTACCCGCCTAAACTTAATTTCGTCCACCGATTTCTATCCTATTTAAAAATTTCCTGGGTTCGTGCTGACCAAAATAAGATCAAGGTATAGGAAAACAATAAAAATCATCAGATGATTAATTCTTCGAAAAAATGTTTTCCTCTCTGATGGTCTCTGCAAATTCTGAGGATCCAAAGATAAAACTTTCGTGAAAAACACAGGTAGTCTTAAAGTTGTTCGCATCACTGTAGTTGATATGAAACCTTTTTTACAGGTTGCCGAGCGTCAGCAATTAACTTGGAAGCAAAATCCCTCTACACATGGAGTACTGCACGACACTGTGTGGTAACGAGGTAAGCTTAAAAAATGTCGAAAACATTAAATGAAGGGTCATCATAAAAACTCATTTATTTGGAAATCTTTTCAGACTCTCCCTTATTTATTAATTAAAACTTTTAATTCTATTGTGATGACCTTCTGGGGATGAACCCATATTTTTAATAAACTTGCGATTTTCGAACTTTACGCTTTGTTGATCTAATTGAATTTGGATTTATAATAAATATTTAGGCCATTATTAATGACATTTCCAAAAAGATTTCAGGATATGACGATTGATCAATTTCGCGAAATTCGAGCAAATGCAGGAGGTTTAGTTATACTCTTGCCAGAAGATGTTTCTATTCTTAGTGCAGAAGAAAAGGAGGTAGAAATTATTTAATTCTTTAAATATTTTTTAAAATGTTCAACGAAGCAATTTTTCAGCATTTATGCTTACTTGAGCAAGCAATGATGTCTCAGGTAACCTCTATACCCGTGTACTTTTCTGAGTACAACAAAGACCTCAAGAAAGTTGTTGACGATATTACACACAATATTGATGCTAAATCTAGCCCAAATACGCGGGAATCGGCTTTGTCTGAAATTATCAATTCTATTTCGGCAAATGGTTACCAAATCGTCGTGTCTGGAGGTAGTCACATCCCTAACAAGCAAAGCAAGGTGCCCATTATTCAGGGCGAATCAGCTCCATTGAAAAATCTTAAAGCCGGCGATGGAGATGTTAGCAATAAATTGCCTCTCATATTGGTCGTTGCCCACTTGAATACTTTTGGATTATACAATGTAAGAAATTTAGTATATTTCAAAATTTTGTTTTTTGGATGATTGCTAACTACTTATAGGAGTACATGGTAAACTCAGATGTTGCTGTGTTTATGTCTCTGGCCGATCTCTTCAGCAAGCTTCACAATACTGCAAACGCTGTTCCCAAATATCGCATTATGTTCCTGCTGTCCGAATCTGGACCTCTGCTTAATTTCCAGGGGATGAAAAAGTGGTTGGATGAAAATACTCAAAATTTGGTAATTATGTGTACAAGATTTATAGTAATGACAGTTTAAAGCCACTTTGGATTTTGTGATATCCGTAGAATTTAATTTTGAACGTTGAAAATTCCAAGCATTAAAATATGATGATCAGGAGATCAAATCATTTTACGTATGGTTCCATTTAATTGCAAGAGAGCGTAATTCAGTGTCTTAAAAAACTAAAAAGCTAAGATCAAATTACTCAACAAAGGTTTGAAAAAGTACTAAGGTATCTTAAATACTGGCTGACATTTATTTAATTCCTCTTTATAAAGTTGTAGCTTTGCTTTGACGAATTCTTGAGTTGTCAAGATACAACCATTCATCTCAACTGATAATGCAAAAAAAAAAAAAAAAAAACGGATCTGGCTTTAAATTTAAGCACAAAATTTTAGTTAAATAGTGAGTTTATAAAAATTTGCGAATATTTTCAGAACGTGGACTTTGTACTCTGTCTGGACACCATAAGCCAACCTTTTGGGGCGCCTAGTGATTCCCTATATATGCACGTTTCCAAGCCGCCAAAAGAAGGGACCCCAATGAGCAATTTTTACAAACAACTGAAAAACGTTGCAGCTAGGTATAACAACGTAACAGTAGAAGGTGTTCACAAAAAAATCAACCTCGCTGATGTCCTTCTGGCCTGGGAGCACGAAAGATTCAGTATGAAAAGATTCCCTGCTTTCACTCTATCCACACTTAAGACTCACAAGGAGCCCGTGCGAACAACTATATTTAAGGGAAATGAACCTGAGATTCTAAGGAATACCCAGAAAAATGCCAAAATTTTGGCAGAAGCTTTAGTTGGATACGTATTCAATATTGAGGAGGAAGAGCTACTTTCTGGAGCTCTTGTAAGGACTTTATAAAATTGATTAAATTGTTTTGGAGTAACTGAATTTTATTTTAGGACATTTCTGTGAATTTTGTTAAGCCATGGATGCAAGTAAAATCGGCTTTCCACAACAATGATCTTAAGAATGCGTTCGAAAAATATTTGAAGAATGTGAAAATCACCTACGAAAAGCCGGACACCCGCGATCCCGATTTTATGTTGTACGAGGGTCAAGATGCAGACCTTTTTGTTTATAGGTACATTTACATAGTCTGAATTGTCTTTAAGATTTTAATTGCAATTTGATAACATTCAGGGTAAAGCCAGCTGTGTTCGACTTATTCCTAACTGTGGTGATATCAGCGTATCTTGGTTCCGTCTACTTACTCATCCAATATTTTCCCTATTTGTATAAAATGGTCTGTATGGTAAGCAAAATTCCAGCGAAAACGAAGTCTCATTGATGTCAGTCGCCCCCAGCCACCTCGCCATCAGTGCAGTCGATCAACGTTCGATAACACTTGTTACGCTTTCTACCTCTTAAAGAAACTAAAGCAATTTGAACCAATTTTAAGTGATTTACCTACCTACCGTTAAATAATTGATAATCCATTTGATGGGGTGCTCTCAGAGCAGAGCTGCTGATAATATCGTCTTCAGTACATAGCGACCAGGAAATATGGATAGTATTTTGTTTTGTTTCCCATCAAACTATATGCATTTTGTTGCTTTTATTTTTATGTTGAGCGTTAAACTTTTCAGATTATTGTATGTAAACATTTCCATTCTGCATTTAAGTTTTATTTTGCTCTGTCGGAAGTCTGTACCCCAACAGAATGCATTAATAAATTTGTTGTTAAACAATGTGTTCTTTTCGTTTAGTATGGAAATGGGTTTTTTTCGAAAAAAAAAACAAGTAGAGACAATTGTGTGCAAGTTAATAAATTTAAAGAGCCTAAAACTAATAGAAATTTTAGTCCGATTAGGTAAAAGATTCCCCGCGGTAAAATCGATAATTATGAAATCTTCCGACCGATATCCGCTACGGCAAAATCTTTGCAACATAAACCTATTTTAACAAGTTTCGACAATTCATTTGAAATGAAGGATTTCACACCATTCCGAACCAATAGATAAGTGTTAACACCAAAAACTGCAAATCTGGAATTGTGGACAAAAATAAATGAACTACAAATGCTATGATAACTTTTTACTTTTATAATTATATAGGCATTAAAACATTTATTTACAATTCAGTTACATAGTTTAATATTAGAAAATATTTACAGACTATGCAAAATAGCTAAACTAAACATATAATTTTTATTAATTTCTAAATTGTATCTTACCAATAAGCAATCTCTACAAATAGAACTCGGTCCGCAATATTTGAAAAAATATTTACTAAACGGCTTGCTAGAAATTTTATTTTGGGGCTAAGACAAAAATAACAGTAACTATTATTTTTTACTCTTTAGTTTTTGCTTTAAAAAAATTATGGAGCCTTTAAAAAGCTCTACTGATGTTCTACTTCTTAAATAGCCATATTCACTTTACACTTTCGTAGGTGCTAGCAATCTCTTGTATTATAATTATCACCCGATACGAATCTTCATTAAAACTGAGCCTTATTCCTCTAGTGTGACTACTTCCTAGAAGCATCCATCTACCGTTGATTTGAAACTTTTCTTTCGAGATGGATAAATGATGCAGCAGAGATGAAATTTAGAGTGTAAATTTGGATCACAGCACTGAGTTTTACTGATTAGGGCTCCATACACAACAAAAATTTTCGCTGGGATAATTTACCCTTTTCCATCTTAGCCTGATCCTATAAGTTAATGGCTGTGTGAGCTACTCTTCAACAACTTAACAGATTATAGGCCTTGAGAAATTCCAATATATTCTCTCTGCTGTAACATTTTCCTTCTTTTCAAGCATAATCCATCAATAATTAAGGCTTAAAGTAATAATAGTAACATTATAAACATTTACAACCAATCCGTTGAGATATTTACAACGACAGAAAATAAATTCTTAGATACAAACAGTTACATTTATAAATACAATTTACGATTATATTTTAACATCGGAGGTGATCAACGAGTTCTAGCTGTCCCAAACAATGACCAATTTATAGAAGCTATGACCAACTTATAGAAGCTTACCCATAACAAGGAGAAAGCTGAGTGGCAAAATTGCGATAAATAAGACAATATCGAACGAGAACCGTTTTCTATAACCAAAATAAAACTTAGTGAGATAAATATAAAAAAGAAATAGGACTTCCTCATATTTTTAATTGAGAGTGCCCCGACAGCCTTGCGCTCCACACAGGCAGGGGATCTTCTCGTCCTCCAGAGGAAATTTATAGTCATATGTAATTTCCTCATTGATACCAATCGGCTGTTTAGAGTAAATTACAATTTTCTTCTCCTGTTCGATCGTTATAACTTTAGCGTAACAATTTGGCTGTAAATGAAATATTGGGTTAGTTATTCTGATAGAAATTAAATTACTGCGTGTTTTTTTCCATGCAGCTTAATTTCTTAGTTTAATAAGGTTAAAAGTTAGAAGGTACAATTTACAAATAACAAAACATAAGACTGTAAGCTATATTATAAAAATAGCAACTTACATTGCAACTGTGGTTAATAAATCTCGCCAAATTGCCACACTTCGTTGCATCGATGATCGTTTCCATGTCTATTCTGAAAAGGTATGAACTACCAATGCCAATGGCCTCATATTTTGTTTCCCTAAGATCGGCAACAACAGGGCGAATCATTTGTCCCACATATTCAATGACCATTTCATCAGCGGCAATTGGTTCCATCGCAAAGAGGCCCCAATCATGGATGGCCGATTTAGCGAATTTCAGCTGTTTTTTCCTGAATTTCAGCTGATTGAATTTAAGTAATTCAGATTCTCCAATAGCACCGAAGGCTGTAAGTAGCCGTCTTTGATTCGAGCGCGCTTCTCGAGATATACCCTGCATTTTACTGACTGCTTTAGCGACAGCAGACTCTTCAATTTCTATTCTTGAACTTTCGCCGGAGTTACCCTTAGTGTGGTGGTACTTGTGCTTGGCCTTCTCCTTTAGGTCGACTTTATAGAATCCTTCGGTTCTGGCACTTCCGGTTTCGTGCCGTTTTGTGGCCTCCTCGTCCTTCTTTCTTTTCTTGTTCGGCGGTGGGATAAAGGTCCTATCTGTGACGCAATGATCCACCCAGTGGGTCGCGTTAAGCCAATAACTGTAAGGAGAAGACATATGCCTGGTTCTTTATTAATAAAACGCAGCTGAATGTGATACAGCGATAGTAATGAAAATAGGTGTGAGATATTTAAAATTTCGTCTTTCAGTCAATGGAAATCAGGGTTAATTAAAATATATGCAATAAATAGGGAAACGATTACGCTGATTTACTTCCAATAAAGGAAAAAAATATAAAAATATTCATTGTTTCTAAAGTATAGTCTTTCAGACGAGTGATTAGTTAGAGACCAAGTATAATTTAAGTTTAATTACCTAGGATTAATTAATAAATTAATTTTTCTTCCATTTCTTGCTCACACCTATTTCAGCTTCTATCACTGTACGTACCTGTTCGCATCATCCTGGAGAAGCAGTTCATAGCTTTTTCGAAGATATTCGATATCTTCTGCGTCAATTCCTCGCGTGAGGAACTCGTAGAGTATCATCATCTCATCCCTGACTTCCCTCAAGTCAAATTTCTCAACCGGGACGAATGGTGCTTCCTCTTCTTCCTTGAAGACCTCACGTTTTTTTTTAAAAGCCTTCTTCGCCTCGTCTTTCTTCTTAGTTTTTGGCGGCTCCTTCTTAGGTTTGACCGGCTTCGCTTTTTCAATTGGGGCTGTGACCACAGGAATGCTTGCGGCTATAGGAGCCGTAGTGTAGCCATGATCATGGGCTAGGACGTCTGCTGAAAGCATTGCAGCGGATTGCTGTGCTTTAGTTGTGCCCGCCGTTGAATCTAAGACTACAGCGTCTGAACAGGGCGGAAGAGAGTAGCAATGCTCCAGAGCGACCTGACTAGCCTGACTCGATCCACCATCCGAAGAAGCTGGCGATGGTTTCGGCTGTAACTCATACAGAATATCGGGCTCATACGTCTGCCGGATAAACCCGTTAACATCCTTTTCCTTTTCTTTAGCCGCCGCTTTCTCCTTTTCAGCAACCTTCTTCTTCGACTCAGCTTTACCCTTCTTTTCGGTGGGTTTCTTTGAACGAGCTGGCTTTTCCTTCTCCTTGATCGCAGTCTCTAAAGGACTAGTAAGAAGCAAAGAGTGTGGTATTTTTGCTCCTGGGGTGGGCGGTAGTTTATTATTTTCAGATAATTGTGGAATGTCTACACGATTGCTTTCTGTCACAGTGTTTATTTGTTCCCCAGTCTCCTCTTCGGCTTTCTGCTGTTCGAGCAGCTCCTTTTGACG
This sequence comes from Tolmerus cingulatus, assembly GCA_959613345.1. NCBI lineage: Eukaryota > Metazoa > Arthropoda > Insecta > Diptera > Asilidae > Tolmerus > Tolmerus cingulatus. The sequence goes on along the minus strand of OY390709.1, from coordinate 16,924,686 downwards.
GCGGGCCTGCTCCTCCTGGAACTCCCGCTCAATTTGTTCCATGTATTCCGTATTGCGTCTCCGTTTCTCTTGGTACTCGCGTTCCTCTTCAGAGTCACTGTAGATGCGATCGTATTCAAAGATAGACTTTTTAGGAGTGGGTTCACTCTCCATATCTTCAGCTGTAGTCACACTGGGCGATTCAGTACCACCGCCAGGAGTGGGTGGTGGCTTCGATGTTTGACTTAATGTGCTATCTTTGCTGATCTCATCGAATTCTGGTGACCTTAATAAATTCATCGATAGTTTTGTATTATTTAAACGAAGCTTATACTCATCAGTCTCAGAATCTGAGTAAATTGCTCCCTTGATCTTCATCACTTTTCCCTTATCCAATCGGCTCTCAGTTCCACTATCTGAATCTGAATAAATTTTCTTATCCTTACCATCCTTGCGCTGCACCCTGCGAATTTCAAGCTCGTCACCTGAAATTGAGCTTGCATCAGACAGTGAACCAGAGTCATCAGATTCATCATCTTCCTCTTCACTAGACGTGGTAAAGAAGCTGGAAGTGCTTCCCTTTCGTTTTCGAAGTCCAACAGATTGCACTGGTCGACTATAACTAATTTTGCTCTTAAGATTTTCATCTTCCTTCTCCGAATCAGAGCCCTGAACCATTTCCTCTTGGTCACTAAGATGTTTTCGGGAGTCCTCGTCCTGTGGGATCGGACTCGGTTGTTTTCTTATCCTACGGAAGGAAGGAAGTTTCGGAATCGATGCGCGCAGACCTAGACTCGTAAAGCTTCTTAAATCTAGATTATCACGATTGCTGTTAATCAATTGGTTAATGTCTGGCGCCTTATCCGCTTTGGTAATAATACCAGGCGTAGGTTTTATTTCACCAATACTGACGTTGTTCTTGTTACGTTCCTGTTCATCCCACCACGCTTCAAATCTTTTATACGCCGTATTCTCAATCATCTTCTTATTAAAGTCTCGCTTTAGAATTTGTTTTAGCTCCTCGGTCACTCGATTTACCACTTCTTTAATGCTTTTAATGTAGGGATCCCCCAGACTAATATTATTTGCAGGATACTCCTGAGATTTGCTGTTTATCGGAGTGTAGTTATCCGAAGTTATATAATCGCCCTGAGCGGCTGCTATAATTTGGGGGAACCCTGGGAAATACGACTGCATATATACGGGCTGAGCTAAATAGCTTTCGTAGGGATTATAGCCTGGGTAGTAGTAGGGTTGTGTTCCTGGAGGATAAACATATGAAGGAGAAAGTGCTTGCTTCGGCGGGGGTAGCGGAGGAAGCGGAGGCAAAGGAGGGGGTGGCTCCTCTTCGATTTTTCCTTCTGTTGAAGAGAAGCTAGACAGAGACATTTCTTCTTCCCGCCTTTTTCTTGGCTGCTGTGCGGGACTATAAGAACCTCTGGCCAAAATCTCATCATCGCTTGAAGAAATATCACTGGCACCATCGTCTGAAGATTTAGGTTCTTTCCTTTTCGCCCTAGCTTGTTTCCGCAGCAGTTTTGGTGCCATCTCCTTTGCTGTTTTATATGTTTTTCTAGAGATATATGGACTAGGAGGAGTTGAACCTGTAAATGCCTCAATTTCTGTTTTCTCTTTATCAGTTTTATTTGAAGTGTTTTCTTCATCACCCTTTTTACCACCTCCTTCACCTTCTGAATCGCTGCTTTCCAACTGCAAGAAGGGAGGAGCTGTTCCAAAGGACTTTTCTTTAAACATCATAGCTATTCTAGTATCCAGATCAACGTTAGAGTGATCCTCATCTTCGGTCTTTGAATTGCTGGACTTTGGCTCCTTATTCTCCTCTTCTTTCGAGGTGTTTTGAAAGGTCTTATCCTCGAGATCATCATCCCAATTAGGAGTACCTTCCCTTGTGTCCTCGGTTATAGCAGGAGTAGCTGGTGGATCATTCCAATTCGGGACGTCGTCAGATGAGACTGCAGCTGTGGTAGTTGAGATCGAAGCAGACGCAGCTGCAGCAGCAAGTATGTGCGGTGCTGTCCACGTTGTTACTGGCCACGTAGAAGTGCTGGGTGGAGTTGGTGCTGGAGGGTACGCAGTGTAGGGTGCGTGGGAGGGAAGCGGTGGCTGGACATAGCCGTATGCTGATTGACTTCCTGAGACCACTGCGGGGTACCCAGGTGTTGAATAAGTTGCTGAATAAGTGAGGTTAGGTAAGGAATAAGCATGATTCGATAGGGCACTCGAGGACATACTATAGTCCCGAGACCCATAATTGGAGCGATATTTTTCTTCCTTTCTCTCACTATCTCTGCTTTTTTCCTTGCGGTCTTTCCGCTCACGTTCCCGTTCAAGTTGCCGACCCCTATCACGTTCCCTATCGTGCTTATGATCCCTGTCACGATCTCTATCCCTATGACTATATCCTTCTTTATCCCTTGAGTGACTCTTTGATTTCTCCCGGCTGTGATGATCTCTCTCCTTTTCACTTTTGTGATGGTAATGGTGGTGCTTTCGATCCTTCTCCCAATACCGGCTATCTTTTTTATCATAGTACTTATCTCGATCTTTATCCCGACTATGCTCTTTCTCCCTCCGCTTTTCGTCTTCATGTCGATCCCGACTATGGGATGAGTATCTTTCGTACTCCCTATCACGGTAGTAACTAGTCGCCGTAGACGACGTAGAAGCTGTTGCCGCATCGAAACTTTCCGACGAATATTCCTGGTGGTACTCTACCACTTTGGCTGTTTCTTCCCTATAAGCCGCCACTGCCGGATGGTATCCATGGGGCGGCAGGGGCGGTATGGAATGGGCTATTATTTGATGATGAGATTGCGTTTGAGGTGGCTGCGGAGTTGCAGTTTTTGTGGACGGCGGCTGAATTGCTTTCTTGCCTTTTGTTAAATCTTCGAGATTTTGCTTGCATTTTTCACCAAATGGATCTAAAAAGACGTTTAACACCTACAAGGAAGAATAAATGGTTTTTGAAAGAAACCAAATAAATAAAAATACAACTAAAGGTTCAAATTCTTATGCTTGATTTTTATAAGAAACTAGCTGACTCGTAACCGGTATTGCGCGCGCACACCTATGCCTATAATAAAGCTATATTAAAATTTAACCTTGACGTTGCCGATTAAGCGCAATATGTTCATTGCATATCTTACCTACTTTTTTCATTGCAATGCGGCTCAGAAAGTTATGTGCAACATGCCCGTAAAATTTTATTTTAATCGGATTGCATGACTCGATACCACCAATTCAAACTGGTTGTTGATCAGTTCTTACAAATATTTACAAGAGATTATAGCCACCCGGTAGGGTTCAGAAAGTGAAGTATATACACACACATACTTTTTAGACAAATCTCGTAAATGTTTTTGGAAATTTCACCAACTAACTGAACCGTTTTTTAGTGTTTTCATAAGCTGAAATACGATTTGAATTCACTGAGATCTTCAGATAGAGCGCGCAAAGATCGAAAAACCCAGCCTCAGATTTATAACAAAGGAGAGTTTTAAATCGCGGCTATTGACTCCGAAACCCGCTACGTAAGATAATATAATTAGCTGAACGCACCTTTCCCATGACTGATTTCTGATTAAACTTGTCGACGCAGAGCCTGGCCGACTTGATGTTTTCGAAAACAATCCTGGCCAGTCCAAGGTGTTTATTCGTCACGGGATGGTAATAAATATACATTTCATCGTAGGCGCCGCATTTTGCAATCATCTTAGAAAGGAATTGTTTGTCAATGTTGTCATTAAGATTCGTAATAGTAATCTCAATTGCTGGAGGCTCTCCTACATAATTTTGGTCAATCTTGAATCTGCAAAACGCCCGATTAATAAATTCTGAATAGAATTACTTATTTAGGGGTAAAATCACCTGGGAACTGGAACTCCTACAGCTTCTGGCCGCGGGCGAACACGTATCAGCGGATTTCTGGGGTCCCTTGGAATGACAGGTGGATACGTCGGATCGTTGGGCAGAGCCCCATCGTAGCGATAGACTTTGGCCGCGCCTTTTACCAGTGCTGGATCGAGAAGAAGCTTGAAATTCCGCGGTCCTTTATAACCAGCCGCTGAACGGGCCCCCTCCGTGGCCCCATTCATCTGTAAATATGAACAACAAAAAAATGTATGCAAAAATGTTTCAGGCGACTGAACATAACCTCTTTTGTTTGACGTTTTTTTTATCTCCCCAGCAAATGGCAAATGCACCGCTCTGTGGAGTCAAAGCTGAAGTAAAATTGACTTAACTAGATATATTACCTTCAATACTAACTGTAGGTCACTACCAATCGCCGAATTTTGTTTTGTGTACGAACAACTCAGTTCCTAAGGGAACCTTGCCTTGCTTTCGACATTTTCGCGACTGGACTATCGTCCCTTCTGAGACCAAACAAATTTAATTGTCTGGTCCTCCTCCCACAAACACTTAGCGTTTTGCGCTGTCTTTCTCAAAAATTTAATCAGACTTTACTTTTATTTGAAATTAAATTGCCAAATTTCTTTTCTTATCATCGAAATCCTATAGCTCCGCTCTTCAGCTTGACGAAATAAATGTGGATAGTTCCCTCAAACACAAACTTCACCAAAGAATACGAGCCAATTGCGCGCACACACGCAAACGACTTCGATGAAATTTTGACACAAGGATAGAAAATTTCCCTTTCTTCTTGAGCCGAATAGCAAAGGAACAACATTACCCAAATTGTATGAAACTTGCCCCCCCGCAAATCAAACGAAAACATATGATTGTCACGACAGACAGAGGGAAACTTTCCTCGTTTCGTTTCTTTTGTTGTGTGCTGAGCTTCCAATGACGGCCATGGTGGTGGAGAAGATATGCATTTTTGCAACAAGGGCGCCTCGCACTGCGTCTCGTAATTAAGTTATTTTTTTAATTTGACTGCCCTGTCGCTTTTCCTCCAGTTAAACTGTTGCAAGCCTGCGAACCGATGGCGCAATTTTGGCCGTATCATGGCACTTTTCTAGCTTTTGATTTTCCCTCACGTTTTCTCAGGGGCACCAAATTTTTTCTCTCGTTTAGGGGTACCATTGGCGAGGGAAATTAACACAATTTTCACTTTTCCATATATTGGAAAATTCGTTTTTTAAGCAAATTATCAAATAGGGGGCGATTAAACCATTAACTGCAAAATCCGAATAACAATTTATAAGAAATTAAACATTTTTCGTAATATTTTCAAAAGCTTACTATATTAAAAGAACACCTTTAGATACATGCGCCATCTGTATTATAAATACAAATTTGCTTATTTCAAGTAATTAATTTCGTAAGTAGTATTAAAACAACTATTAAATTTCATTATACTCTTAAAACTTTCATATTTGAAATTATTTTAGAGAAATACTTGTTAATTATAGAATTTATTTTTATATTTTGAACAAGTTCGCTTTAAAGAAAAAATTGAATAACGCTCCAACCTCAGACAACTTAACTCCGAACTGCCAGAGTGATTATATCACATATCTTCCAGTGAAGTGTTGAGCCGATTTGTTATAAGAAAAAGGTAGATTTTTCTCATAAGTCGGAAGCCAAATTGTGCAATTATTTTTTAAAATTCTTCAGTTTGCAAATGGCACAACAAACGAATATATCCATAATCCCGGCCGTGAAGGCTCAGGAGGCCGAGGAGGAGGAATTGGTCGATCCTCAAGCCGAATTAAGGGTAATTAATTAAACCACATCTTTATCTTTAAACTCCTAAAAACGAAATAAATAACAATTTACAGGAGAAGTGTGGCCAAACACCCCACGTTGAAGCGCTCTACAATAAATACCAGGAATGCAACGATCGGGTTAATAGCCGGTCCAAAACGACCGAGACCTGCGTGGAGGAGCTTTTCGACTACCTTCATGAGCTGGACCACTGCGTTGCTAAGACTCTCTGGTCTAAGTTAAAGTAAAAAGTAGGGCTTTTATAGGAATTAGTAAATCTTAAACAAAACATCTGCCTGCCAGGGACGTAGAAATTCGCATTATTGCTCAGGAAATTAAAGGGCAAATTATGTTGTGGAATTTGGTTCAGAAATAAAATTAAATGTTACATAAAACCAACGCCTGTTTGCCGCCGATTCATTTTTTCAGCCTACAGAATATCTATAAAAAATACTCATACATTCTGCGAAAAAGAATAACTCGTCACTTTTACGGAGAAAAACAATATTTGCATGCATGCTTTTTGTTGTAATTGGTCCTTTTAAAATTCTGAAGACTCGTTTGAAAGCTTAAGGGGTGAACTTAAGAATTCCGCTGGCCCAATAGCCTTTTGACCACAAATTCAAGGGTATTGGAAAAAATTTCGTGAATTCATGAAGTTTGATTTTTTATTAACAAATTTTGTCCGGGGTGGTTCTTGATCTGATTAGAGCCAGCGAAGTTCTGCTTGTTTGAAAAAAGTTATTTTCCTTCTATTTTCGGGCATATATTTCATGTTGATTGGCGGAAAAATTTTAACCAATGTTCAATTTATTCAATTCCCTCTATGAAGACCTATCTGTTTCCACCTCGGAGGAGCGAAACCACTCCTAGACGGTCAAATTTTTTCTACCTTTGTGGATGAAATTATCTTTGGCCTATTTTCGAAGATGCTCCCACACAATCAACCCTAGGCAGCTAAATAACTCCTACTTACAGGAAAGTTGCGCGGGGGTTATTTGGCCGTCTAGGGGTGGATAAAAAAGTCATTAAGGAATTTTTATCCACATTTCGTACGAAAATTAGAACAGGGCCACAGATTGCATTGTCATGAAAATTTGCGATTGTGAATTAAAAATAATTATAAAAATACTTGTAAAATTTAAAACGCTAAATGTGAGCGAGTACGTTAAAAATGCAAAGCCAGGATAGACATAATTCTGTTACCTTTTGAAAAAACAAAATTCTGAAGTTTTGCGAGGAGTATTGATGTTTAAGTAAAAGATGACCAATGTAGCAACGATCTGTTACTTAATACATTTAAAATATCTATAGGACCAATCAATTTAAGCTGTAAATAACTCAAGAAATTGTGAACTTTTAACCATTTGTTTTTACGTTGCAAATGCTGAAGAATGTAAACAAACAAAAAATATTGTATTAAACAATACGAATGCGTTTATAATTAATTTGCGGTGAGCAACTCTGCTAACAGCCAGAAGTTGAAGGAAGTATCAAGCAGAGACGAAGAATATGAAAATGGGAGCAAGCCAGAAGATGAAGAAACAAATTCTCAGAAATTTGAAAGAATTTTAAGAGATCCATCGGCCCTGAAAAGACCCAAGCGTTTTGAAGACTACATCACAATAGTAGAGGAGTTTATAAATTTAGTGACTGAGGATCCTGTGGCTCTTGAAAAGGCTTTAACAAGTGAGAACTCAGCTGAATGGTGGAAGGCTATGGTTTGTGAAAACGCCTCTCTCAAGGAAAGTCAAACGTGGATTATGACAAATCTTCCACCCATGCAAGTGGGTATTCCGACTTAAGAAAAATCCTGACGGCAGTATTGATAAACACAAAGCAAGACTAGTCATTAAGGGATTCAGATAACAATATGGCATTGATTATGGTATATCTCGCTCATTTTGGTCATCACCCGCTAGCTTTTTTCTCTGTGTAAATTAAACCAGTTGGTGCTGCCACATGTAATTCAGCGCAGTTAGTACAGGCTGATATTTTATAACTACATTGCTATTATGTGTACAGACTTGATTTGTCAGCAAATGGTTTTTTGGTTTTGGTTTCGTTTTGCTTTTCTATGCAGATTAGGCATGAAAGGGACATAATGAAGTTTGCCATCAGACCGAAACCATTGAAGACGTGGGAGGTTAAAGTCACTCGAGACAATGACTTTATCATTGGGCCAAAGGATATTAATAAACACAATATTACAGCTTGAAGAGTTAGAGGAGGTGAAAAAGCTGCCACCAAAACGACTATGCACAGCATGGACACCACGCTTAATAGGGATTAATCCATTGTCGCAAGCATCGGACGAAAGACGGAAAAATCCGCGGTCGTTACGAGCAAAGATTAGTTAGGGCCTTTTTGAAGGTGGGGTATTTTACAAGAGCTGATGTAGGAAGCATCATAAATACATTAAACAGAGTTTTTTTTTAATCTTAGAATAATTTCTGTGAATTGACCGACAAAAAGAAGATGGTTTATTAGAATTTTTATTAAATACAATAATAACAACTTTCTCATTTCATAAGAGTAATAAATCGTTAAAAAAATGAAATCAAAAAATATCTGCGATCAATATTAGCAATCCCTTCTTAGTAAAAATAAGAAAGCACACACAGGAGGAATGAAGAACTTAGCGGGCACAGATCCTTTTGCTAAAGATCACGTGAATAGAAAATAACGATATTTCAGAAATATAGATTTTCAAATGCATCTTTTTTTTTGTATTCAACCGGAAGGTTAACCACTGCCCACCTGCAGAACACCGAAGCAAACGGAGCATACCCGGACGGGCTTATTAATACCAAATTTTATAATGGGCACGTCATTGTTAGAGCACCGGGAGCAGAGCACGCGACCACAATGGCGACTGCAACAATTAAAAGAGGGTTAGTGTTTTAAACTGCAAGATTTAAAGCAAATCTTACCAGTGGTGACGTCGCATTGTGATACTAAACTTTGTTCCACACTCCTGACACAGCTCTGACTCCGCCCATGGTGACTCCTGGGGTAGTTGATCCAACAGTTTGTGCAGCAGCTGATCAGTAGCAAGTTTGAAATTGAAAATTGTGACGCCGTCCTTGTTTTCAGCGCCCATACATGCACCGTTTTTAACAAGGACCTTGCAAAGAGGCGCCTGTCCTCGCATAAACGCTAGCAAAAGAGGAGTGTTCCCGTCCATATCTGGTTCATTTATGGGATACTTTGGCATGCATTCTAAAAACAGTTCGCATATTGTTGCAGCAGTATTGTCCTTTCCAGTTCTGCAAAGCTCGTGAAGCGGATTTCGTCCTTTTAAATTCACAGCCTCTGCATTAATGCTCGATTCGACGAGAAGCTCCCTTACTACAGGTAAGTGGCCCTCCTTTACAGCTATATGCAAAGCGTTGTTGCCGTCTCCATCAACGGCATCAAAATCTGCACCGTTTTGTATAAGAGCAGAAACTGCTGCAAGTTGCCCCCTTTCAGCTGCAATGTGGAGGGCAGTCTTCTGTGTTGCATCTCGCTCGTTAATTCTAGCTCCTGCTAGAATAAGATTACGAATAATCATCTCATTTTTAGACGCAGCAGCTAAATGGAGCGGGGGCGTTTGGTTTACGTCATGCACCCGTGAATTTACGTCTACTTGAATGGCCAAAAGGAAAAGAACACTTTCTAAATCATCCTTCATGATTGCCGTATGTAGAAAATTCCTTCCTCGTTGGTCCATCTGTTCGGCGGCGTTCGGGAGTCTTTCTAAGATGTTTTGTGCTGCCTTATGATTTCGGACAGTTAGTGCTGCTGCGAAAGGAGTATTCCCAGATTTATCGCGTACCTTTAGATCTATTCCTGGATGGCATAAAAGGATGGAAATTATTTCGCTATTCTGATTCTCTATAGCAATATGCAACGGAGTTTTATTGGAAGAGTCCATAGCATTTACATTAGCTCTATGGTCTATAAGGGTTTGTAAAACTTTTGTGAGACCCCAATGGGCGCATAGATGAAGTGGCGATGACTTATCTTTAGCTTCATCACCTCCCTCTCCATTCGGACCAAGCTGTCGAGGTGTGTCCAAATCGCACCCACTCTTAATAAGGAATGTTGCCGCATTCTCTTTGTTTTCATCAATAGCTCGATGTAGCAGAGTTTGCTGGCATCCATCAGGTCCAGGACCCCAACAGTCAGTGTCAACCCCATGCCGAACCAAAACATGGGCAACATCTTCCTGTTCTGAATCTAGAGCTGTCCATAAAGGCGGATCACCTTTATAATTAGGGGCGCTAAGTGCTACGCCTCGTGTGCAGAGAGCATCTACAACTTGTGGTAGCCTACAGTGAATAGCTAACTGTAGAGGGGATTCCTGCTCCCCGGTAAGAGCGTTCATATCAGCACCTTGGTTCAGAAGAAAAATTGCCGTTTCAGTGTCCTGGTTAAGGATGGTCTGATGAAGCAGGGTCATATCCTGCCCGTTTCGAGCATTCACATCAGCTCCACCTTTAATTAAAATAGGAACAATATTATTCCTTCCCAAAGAAAGAGCCAAACTAAGTGGAGAATCTCCTGAAGCATTCTTGCAGTTAAAGTCTGGCTGTTCTTGGTCTGGACACTCCTCCTTAAATTCCACAAAAGCAGTAATTACATCAGGGCAATTGCTTTCAACTGCAAAATGCAAAGCTGACTTCAATTCAGCAACACTGGTCTGAAGATTGGGAGTAGCCCCTTTTTCCAGCAATCGTCTTGCCAGATTCGCTAGATTTGAGTCACTTGCAATATGCAAGGCTGTGAGGCCCTTAGCGTTTACATGATTTAAATTAGCGTATTCTGCTAAAAATATGGCTGCACCCTCCAGCCCATTAAGGGCCAGCATTTGTAGGAGGCTGTCTCGAGTCTCTGAGGTGACACGATTTGAGCGAGCACCTTTGGTAATCAGTTGCTGTGCCAATTCAAAAGGTGGGCCATCGGTGTGCGGTGGTGTAAGGGCGAGCTGTAAGGCACATTTTTCATCGGTTGTCCGCAAATTCAAATCAATGTCGTACACTTCTAGGAGGAGCTTTATCATCTCCTTGTGCCCTGAAATAATTGCAACGTGTAGGGGAGTTAATCCCCGAAAATTTTGCAGATTTACATCTGCTTTGAGTTCCAGAAGTCTTTTCCCGACTGCAAGCATTTCCTTGTAGATTTCGGGCTCATTGCTATCCTCAGAGTATGTACACACTATGTGGAGAGCTGTATCCTCTGTTGATCTGTGGGTACGATTTTTATTTTAATAAAACTAAAGAACGATTTAAAAGATGAAAACTACTATTAAAACTAAAAACTGTAGAAGATTATAACTTTTTACCACAAATCCATAGAAAGCTTCAGTAGAAACAAGTAAACAATAAATTCCTTCAAGAGAAGTACAGAAGTTTATAACTTTTTGAGTTTTAGGGCCTCTTTCACGAACTCCAAGTAAAGTGTTGATTAGTTACTTTTCAAGTAACGCTAATTGGCAAGTAAAAGTCACGGGTAACTTCTATCAATTTCACAAACGAAATCATGGTTTCAAGTAACGACTTATTCGATAAGTGAAATATCGTAAGAAACCAGGCGTTAATTCGTTCAGTATTACGTCCAGTTTTAGAGTTTTGAATCGCGTATTATTAATTTTCATGTTGTAGTGATTAAAAATATTCATGGATAAATATCTAATAATACACAAATGACAACTGCTACTCGTCAGTTAAATACGCTACTTGGCAGACGGACTGGCAAGTAAGTAACGGGCTACTTTATTCATCGGCTAATGTTACTCGATGATTGTGAAATTCGTATATGTAGTTACATGGTGACTTTAACTGGCGGTTAGCCTACTTGCTACTTTACTTGGAGTTCGTGAAAGAGGCCCTTAGATTTATTTATTTAACACGTTGAGCGCGGCGCCGATATTGCTGTCCTTGCTGCTCCGCTGGCAGTCGAAGATGCTGTTCCCAATGTTATGATCAGAATTCAAAATTATTTGCGCGCAAAATAGCCAACAATTTGACCAAGAAAGCTGCCACATTTTCTGATATGAGCAAATCCTAGTCACACTTTTGTTTAGAATGTTTTAATAAATCTCCCTGAAACTACATTTGACTACATTTCACTGAGACTAAATTTATGTATTAACTTAAATACTGTCGGTTCCTAGGCACCAACGCAAGCCACACGGAAAGTTTACCGCCGGTCCTCAATGACAGGCGCCACGGTCAACTTGTTAATCCTGATATGTATGCTTTTGAAGGACGAATAATTAAATTATATTTTTCCAAAATTTCTGCATTTTAAGATTGAATCATGCTAAACATAAAAAGTATTCAATATTTGTATGAAATAACGAGTGGCGCACGACTCACAATAGCAATGTGTACAAATTTTTCTTAAATCCTTTAAGACTTTAGAACTGAAGTGGCATTGAACTCACTGAAAACGCGATCTTTCGAAGCAAAGAGTAGTAGAAAAAAAAACAATAAATTGTTGCAAAAGCTGAACTTATCTTTATGATAGGTTTGAAAAATTCAACAGCAGTTTAGGATTATGATTCTTAAAGGAATAAACGGATAACATAAAAGTCTTTACTTGCCTGGTCGTGAGATTCACATCACAGTTTCTGTCCAATAGAAAATTTGCAGAAAATCCATCACCTCGCATAACTGCATCGATGAGCAAAGTGCAGCCCTTGTATTGTAAACATAAAATTGGAAAGAAATTAAAAATAACTGCAGAAGGCCTCAATCAGCCGTTCGTTTAGATACATATTGGGTAAACGCAAGTTCAATTTCAACTATTGACCTGCCGATTTTTCTTAGGTAACAAAACTGTTTGGATACTTACCTGCGAATCATAGGCATTGACATCAGCGGATCCATTTTTGACGAGAGTTTGTGCAATGGCTGCGTTACGTGCGAACAGCGCCAATCCCAGCGGTAGTTGACCTTGCGGCGATAGGCTATTTACGATTTCGTGAAGCTGAAACGGTATAAAAAATTCTCATTTTATTGAATAACTTAACTGAGGATATTTTCAAAGAAATATATGTATATATTGAGGAATTTCGATAGGACCTTGACCTTATCCAGCACCACTTCGGTTAAGAAGCTCAGCTCACCGATTTATTATAGCTGAATGGTTCCACTGGCAGGAAAAAACTGAGATTTTCAGATACAGACAATGGGAGCCTGGAGACTCCGCCAAAGATTCTTAGTACTTGGCCAATGACCAGTGATAATGAAGAAATAAGAAAGACTTCACGCTGCAGGCTTGCGAGTGCGAATCATTCGCCTTGACCACTTGTAGAGCGAAGAAAATATACTCAAGACTCAAGATCGATTCACGCGAGTTACATTACCTTGTCTCAGCAACATCGCGGACAAAGAAATTTGTCTCAACAGCAGTACGAGACAGAGTAAGGAATTTATAGATAAGCTGACTGTACGAACCTGACCCGTCCAGACGATTCCCACATTCTTAGGCGATCATAAAGATCTACTGTGTTTTACTAAGAAAATAGATATGCAAAACTCGGTGCTTTATCGTTCAAACTATGTTTCTCTAAGCATTTTTCCCACTGGGGAACTCCAGGATTAAAAAATTGAAGTTAGTCTTAAAACTACTCTCGAACAATAAGGTTTACTGAAATTTAATTTTGGAATTTTCAATTTATTGAAAATAAAACTGGCGCAATCGGTAGGAATCTTTTCTAAAGAATAGGAATCCCAGTGATCGAACATAAAACGTTAGTACTGTGAAGCAAGTAAAATTTTTGTGAAAGAAAAGAAAATTTTATATTGTGAGCAAAATAAAATGTAGTAACGAAAAATTTGGTACTGCGAAAGAAATAAAATTCTGTGAAGAGGATAAAGTTTAGTATTGTGAAGAAAATAAAATATAGTGAAGAAAAGAGAATTTTATGAGAGAAAATAGAAGATCGCTTTTCGATTCACGTACAAATTTAGAAAAAAACGAAATGGCCGAACAACAAGATCTTCAAGCCTTGTAAGCTTTCCAAGAGCTTCGAGACCAATACCAGAGAGAAATTGCCGCCATAAGACAACAGAGGATGCAGCCAACGGAGCCGATGTTCCAGTTATCAGCTGACCAAACTTAGAAGAAATTCCAGAACGTGCAAATATTTTACGGAAATAACAACTATACTCTACAAGAATTCATAAGTGCAGTCGAGAACGGGGGAATTCTATGTAGGGACAATGCAGTTCTCTTACAACATGGACTTCAGATTATTTTCAAGGAAACGATCCAGGGACAGGCGAAACAATGCATCCAGAGACTGGGAAGATACATCACCTGGGACAAAGTTAAAACAGAACTAAAGACACAATTCAGACCTATAAAAAATTAATGGACGCAAGTCGGTATATTAAGGTAGGCGACTTAAGAGAACTTTTTTTTAAAATTCTGAGTATAAATATTCAATTAAATGAATTGTACGAATTTGACGATAACAAACCTTCGAATTATAGTCCTGATAATAATGATAAGAATCTAGTAGACATTGTAAGAGATATGTTAATGGGAAGTTACCGATTTAATATTAAACGCGGTATGACATTAAGGGGTTAGATGGGTTTGAAAACTTCAAAAAATCAATTTTTTTTGTCTTATTAAATAATACGATATGTTTAAAATATTCTCCTAAAATTTCAAATCGATCCGAGTAAAATTCTAAGAGATAGACCCTTCGGAAGTTCTGCTCATCAGGCCACGTCAGTGCAGCGTGCGTTGCATGTTATTTCAATTTAAAACTTTAAACGCGTTTATCTCAAAACTCAATTTTTTAAGTCGGTGGACATGATTTCTCGAAAAGTTATGAAGCGATTTTGTTCAAATTGTGCACACATCTTTGAAATAACATTATCTAGTCATTGAACGAAAGATTGTTTTTTTTATTTTTTTCGAGCCAATGCATGGCGAAAATTTGACCAAAAAATGTGTTTTTTTGTTCAAAGTCCGTCAAAAATTCTAATTTTAATTTTTTTTTTCCTTCGTCCAATAACGAGATTTATCCATGTAATAAAGAAATATTTTTGGTTTTTTGATTTTAGATGAACCAATAATGAGTTACGCTGTCCACGACAAGAGCATTTTTTTTTGACAAGTCAAAGGAGATGAGGAACCAACGGCTGAGTTTTCGGAATTTTTATATAAAAATTTCCCAAAATACTGTTTAAATATGTATGTATCTTTGATATGCTGAATTGTTTAAATAAAATATATGATTGTATATATTAAAAAAAAATAGTAAAAGTACCCTTTTTTTGAACCTCTGAAACCCACCTAACCCCTTAAATGAAGTATTCAATACCTTCGACGATTTGGGAGTATTAGATGAAAGTGATGTGATTCATTATAATTACAGAAAAGCTAAAGATTCGCGAAATGGTAATATGAATGGAAAAAATTTTAAAAATGGTAGTGGTGAGCAAAGAAAATTTAATAACGGACACAATTTCTATATCGGTTCAAGACAATTTAGACAAAACTCAGATCAACAGAGAACATTTAATAACGAACGAAATTCGAATAACGGTTTAAGACAGTATAGACAAGTTAACAATCCTGATGGTAGTGGTTCGAGTGGTACCGTCCCAATGGAGGTTGATAACATCCAGAATAATCATGTAAATGTTTCCACCCAGCCTCGGGAAGAAAACTACCCATAATTACCGTTACCAATGAGAATATAAAAATAAAATGCTTGATCGACACCGGGTCAGAGACAAGCATCCTAAGACCAAACATTTTTACAAAATATCCCGAAGAAAAATTAGAAAATCACTGTTCTGCTCTACCATCAATGGTAAAGGGTTTTCCAATAGGGACTTGAAAACTTTGAATTCAATTTGTGAACGCACCCTTTCACTAATCATCGAACTATCACTGTCAATTTACTCAGTAAACTTAACATTTTCATCATGGTAAAGTGCACGAACGAACAACGTCTGCAAATTATAAAAATTTACTACAGAAATTCGGAGTCGGTGACCGTTACTTTAAGAGCGTTAACTCCGATTATCGGTCGTAATTCTCGCCCTAGTAGACAGGCAGTAACAAGTTTAGTGCAAAAATTTGAGTCTACATATTCGTTGTATGATGTTGCCGTGCCAGTGAGACAACAGGTTGGCCGAAGTGTCCAAAATATCGCTGCCGTTGAAACGACCGTAGCAAATTATCCAAAGCAGTCAATTCCACGGCGTGCTCAAGAGTTGGGCATCGCCCAGACCACTTTATGGCGAATTTTGCGTAAGGATCTTGGTTTACACCCATACAAGATCAAGCTGACTCAAGAATTGAAGCCGATGGACCATTTGAAGCGACGTACGTTCTTCGATTAGATCAATTTCATCGCAAAATCATCTTCAGTAACGAAGCTCATTTTTGGCTCAATGGGTTCGTCAATAAGCAAAATATGCGTTATTGGTCGGATGAAAATCCACATGTGCTTCATGAAACACCATTTCATCCACAAAAAATAACTGTTTGGTACATGCCGACGGCGTCATAGGGCCATATTTTTTCGTCGACGATAATGATCGTCACGTTACTGTGAATGTTAATCGTTATCGCGCCATGATTACCGATTATTTTTGGCTCGAATTGGAAGATATGGACTTGGACAACATGTGGTTTCAACAGGACGGTGCCACAAGCCACACAGCACACGTTACAATCGATTTATTGAAGAGTAAGTTTGATGAGCGTGTTATCTCAAGAAATGGACCAGTCGATTGGCCGCCTCGTTCGTGCGATTTAACGCCTCTAGACTTTTTTCTTTGGGGCTACGTCAAGTTATTGGTCTATGCCAACAAGCCGACGATGTTGGAAGAGCTCAGAGCCAACATTGAACGCGAAATAGCAGCCGTTTCGGCCGAAATGTGTGGCTGAGTCATCGAAAATTGGGTCCAACGAATCGACCGCTGCAAACCTGCCCGCGGTGGCCATATGAACGTAGTCGAGCTCCATTCATAAATGTTTTGATTGTACTTCAACCTGATAATAAAGTTTTTGAAATATCTTAAATGGTTTGCTTTTTATTTTGAAAAAAGTTGTCAAGTCCTTATTGGAAAACCCTTTATATCCCAAGTGACGAATAAGTTAGTCACCCCCAATTCCGTATGAATTTAGTGTATCTGGTACCTTGCCTTGGAAGGTAATGGATTGTTAAAAACGCAAATATGACGCAATAATAGGCCTAAATTTTCTAGTCCCTTTAAAAGCAAAAATTAATTTAGAGTAAAGGTTTATCGAGGTGAACAGTAACAAAATTTATTTTAACATTGACGACCACTATTATTAGGTTGTTGCACATGAAATGTCGGATTTCAGTTTGAAGTTAAGTTGGGTGTGATTTTAATATTAAAAACCGCCACGAGGGGGACATAGTGTTGTTGATTTTCATAGGAGATGTACTCCTGCACATTTGGATGGTATCAGTTCTGTGCTAGACTTTGAAGGTATAGGACAGGGTGAAAAAAACTCTAAATATGAATAGTACCGAAAAACGGATACTTTTCCTTTATGAGTTTAAACTCGGGCACAATGCAGCGGAGGCAGCCAGAAACATCAACAGCGCATTTGGACCTGACACTGTAAATGAAAGAACCTTACAGCGATGGTTCGAAAAATTCCGATCGGGCGACATGAATCGTGAAAACGAGCCACGTGGACATCCAGGATCATCCATCGACAACAACGAACTGCTATCTGTAGTGGAGTCTGACCCTCGCCAATCTGTAAGGGATATCGCAGAAAAGTTGAATGTGCACTATTCGACAGTTTGCCGTCACTTAAACGCGCTTGGGAAAATCAAAAAGCTCGACAAGTGGGTCCCTCATGATCTGACTGAGCGAAACATGATCAACCGACTCGAAATTTGCATTTCTCTGCTCTCCCGACACAAAACGGATCCGTTTCTGCAACGAATTGTGACATGTGATGAAATGTGGATTCTATACGATAATCGTCGTCGAAGTGCACAATGGTTAGATGCTCACGAGGCGCCAAAACACATGCCCAAGCCGAGTCTTCATCCGAGGAAGATAATGGTGACTGTTTGGTGGTCTGCTTCTGGAATTATCCACTATTCCTTCTTAAAAAGTGGTGAAACTATCAACGCTGAGAAATACTGCTCCCAACTGGAAGAAATGCACCAAAAACTGAGCGTTAAGCAGCCTAGATTGGTCAACAGAGATGGAGTCATACTGCTTCACGATAATGCACGACCCTATGTCTCAAGAACTACGATCCAAAAATTAAACGCTTTGCAGTATGAAATTCTTCCTCATCCACCATACTCACCGGACTTGTCGCCAACCGACTACCACTTCTTCAAACATTTGGATCATTTTATGGCGGGGAAACAATTTCATAATGAAGACGCCCTCAAAATCCCCTTCGAGGAATTCCTTCAGTCCAGAAATTCGGATTTCTACAAAACTGGCATAAACGCGCTTGTATCACGTTGGGAGAAGTGTGTTGTATCTAATGGTGCCTATATTGATTAATAAATATATGTACAAAAAGAGCAACAATCTTTTAAAGTTCCTATAATATATCCGAGATTTCATGTGCAACAACCTAATACATTATAAATGAAATTTGTAATTTCGAAGAAAGTAATATTCAAAAACTGGACCTTGATCATCTGAACGCGGAAGAAAGACAGGTTATTGTTAAGACCCTTAAATTATACAAAAATTTATTTTACAAGGAAGGAGACAAGCTCATGGCTGCTGGTGGTACTAATCACGAAATTATTACAACTACAGATAGACCCATATATGCTAAAAGTTATCGTTATCCTTGTGTCCATGAGGAAGAAATAGAAAAACAAATTCAAGAAATGATCGAACAGAACATCATTCAGCCTAGCAACTCCCCTTATAATAGCCCTCTATGGATTGTACCCAAAAAATTGGACAATTCTGGAGAACGTAAATGGAGGATAGTGATTGATTACCGAAAGCTTAATGAAGTTACGGTTAGGGACAAATTTCCGATACCCAATATCGAGGGTATCCTCGATAAATTGGGAAGAGCTCAGTATTTTTCCACCATAGATTTAGCAAAGGGTTTCCATCAAATACCGGTTAAACCCGAAGATAGGAAAAAAAACTGCTTTTTCAACCTTTAATGGTCATTACGAGTATTTAAGAATGCCATTTGGCCTAAAAAACGTTCCAGCCACATTCCAAAGAATGATGAAGCAGGTCCTGAGCGGTCTCGTAAATAAAATTTGTGTAGTGTACCTGGACGACATTTTGATATTTAGTACGTCTCTAGAAGAGCACAAATATAAAAAAGATGTTTCAAAGAATAAGGGAAGCAGGGTTGAAAATACAAATTGATAAGTGCAACTTCTTAAGAAGAGAAACATAGTTCTTGGGCCACATACTGACTCCAGAAGGGATCGAGCCCAACCCAAGCAAAATTAAATGTATACAGGAATTAAAGTTTCCTATTAATTCGAAACAAATAAAAAGTTTTCTCTGTACAACAGGCTATTACAAAATAGCTTATCCAATTACAAGATATCTAAAAAAGGGAGCAACAGTCAATCAGAATGACCAAATTATTTATATCAGTGCGTTTGAAAAACTAAAAGATATTTTAACTAACCATTCAATCCTCAAATACCCTGACTTTAAAAAGAGATTCAAGGCAATAACCGATGTTAGTAATTTCGCTCTGGGAGCAGTCTTGATGCAGGACGGACAACCAGTTTTTTATACATCCAGAACCTTAAATAATCATGAGTAGAATTACTCGACAATCGAGAAAGAAATTCTGGCAATTGTGTGGGGATGTAAATATTTCAGACCCTATTTCTTTGGTAAAGAATTTGACTTAAAAATAGACCATCAAGCGATAAAATGGCTTGCGGCAAAGTATGCGGGCGAATCATGTACATATATGAAATCGAAAGTACGTTTGTTTGTTTATTTGTTTGTTTGTTTGTTGCTCAATCACGCCTAAACACCGAGTCCGATCATTGTCATTTCTTGGGTAAAGGTACTACATATTCCGGTCCAATATATAGGCTATTTTTATTCGCGAGTTTCAAAATGGCGGACCCCAGATGGCGGTCCAAAATTGAAAATATCAACGGATTGGCATGGAAATTGGTATTTGGGGGTTTTTAGTTGTTCTTATTGCGAATCTATTTTCTAAATTTGGAAATTCAAGATGGCGGCCAAAATTTTGATAGATCGGGTGGAACTGGGTAGCCCATCACGCCTAGACGCTGAATCCGAGCTTATTCATTTTTTGGGTGAAGGTACCACATATTCTGGCCTAAAATAAAGGATATTTTTTATTCACGAATTTCAAAATGGTGAACCTAAGATGATGGCAAAAATTTGAAAATGTGAAGGGATTGCCATAAAATTGGTGTTTGGGGGATTTTGGATACCCTTTTTGCGAATCCATGTTCGAAATTTGCACTGAGAGGTGGCGGATTCAATATGGCGTACACTAATTTTCGAACTTCAGGGAATTTAAATGAAAAGTAATATTACGGATATATTGAGGTAATTACGAATTTACTACCAAAGTTTGGAAATTCAGAATGGCGGACCCTACACGGTGTCGCAAATTTGTGTACACTGGGTGAAACTGGGTAACTTATAACGCCTGAATATTGGATCGGACTATATTTATTTTTGGGGTGAATTTACTTCATACTGCGGCCTAGCATATGTATAGCCTGCCTTTTATTCGCCAATTTCAAAATGACGGAAGCAAGATGGTGGCCAAAAATGTTAAATAGTAGGGGATTGACGTGAAAATTGGTATTTCGGAGGTTTAGATTTTCTTATTGCGAATATATATTCGAAACTTGCAAATTCAAGATGGCGGATCCAATATGGCTCCCAAAATTTTTGTGTACGGGGTAAAACCGGGCAACCTATCACGCCTAAGCGCTGGATCCGATCATATTCATTTTTTAAGTTAGGTACTACATATTCCGGTTCAACACAGATTAATTTTTTTGCGAGTTTGAAAATTGGCAGATCCATGATGGCGCCCTAAAATTTAAAATATCAAGGGATTAGCAGGAAAATTGGTATTTTGGGGTTTTTAGTTATCCTTATTGCGAATCTATGTACAAAATTTGAGAATAAAGATAACGGACCCAATACGATGCGCGGCCGAAATATACCGGGTGAAACCGGGTAACCCAGCTAGTATAATATAAAAATAGATTATATTAAAGGGAAAGATAATGTAATAGCAGATTTTTTAAGCAGAATCAATGTTTAGACAAAAGAGATAAATCTATTAAACAAGGAAGGCTCCGAATTCGATTGTGGTGAATTGTTTAAAACTTGCAACGAACTAAGAGGCGACAACAGAGGTAGTAACTTAGAAACCGAAGGTCTAAATTTTAATAAAATTGAAATTTGAATTTTAGCGTTGATAAAGCTGAATGTAATGAAAATAATAAGAACAATGACGAGATAAATGCTCTCAATGATTCTCTAGAAAATCAAACTGCCCATTTTCAAAGAGAAAATTTTGAGAATCATATACCAATATTGGAAACAGTAGTTAATCGATTCAAAATACAAATCATACTTAAAGAGTCCAAAGAGAAGGAATTGGAAACTGCCTTTAAAAATAGAAGAATTTTTATTGATTTACAGGATTTAGAAAATGGAAATGATGATGCTATTTTGCAAAAGTCAATAGAAAAAGGCAAAGTAGGTATATACTCGGAGTTAAACGATCAAGAGTATAATCGGTTACAGCAAGCAATAATTATTTTATTTACGCAAGATATCGGTATAAGATTTGTTAAATGTAGTCTCTTTGCAACAGATATCGACGATAGAGAAAAACTCAATAGGGAAATATCACTTTTTCATAAAAACGAATTAGGACACTCCGGAATAATAGCAACTTACGAGGGATTAAAAAGAAAAATTTATAGTCCAGACCTTAAAACAGCAGTTCATAGAATAAAAAACAATTGCGATATGCGGTGCTGCCAAATACGATAGGAATCCAATAAAAAAGAAATTTCATCTAACAAAAAATCCCTCCACAACAAATGAAATTGTTCATATTGACACTTATATAAACAGTAAACACAGCTGCATTAATTTTATTGATAAATTTTCCAAATATGTTATCAGTTTTTGGTTGGAGGATCGTAATAGCCAGACATTAATAGAAAAAATCAGACAGTACCTAACCATTAGAAGAAAAATAAAGAAATTCGTTTTCGACAATGAATTCAATACAAGAAACATTAGGGAATTTTGTGACCAGGAAAACATTGAGCATCATATAACAAAACCAAACAGTCATACCGGAAACTCCGATATTGAGCGTTTTAATAATACCATTACTGAGTGAATTAGAGCCCTCAACCTTGAGGAAAATTTGCCAATAAGAACTCAAATGTTAAAAGCTATCAAATTTTATAATAATAGTTTTCATTCCACCATTACAGCAACTCCAATAGACATACAAGAGCACAAAATATACCACCGCATAATACGGGATAGATTAGCAAATACAAAAAATAAAGTTATAAACAAAAGAAATCAGGAAAGAGAAGATTATGCAGAAAAGAGGGAAGAAGGTTTTATAAGAAACTATAAATCTGTCAGGCATAAAGAACAACCTAAATTTAGAAAACATCGATTAATCGAAATACACGACAATAATATTAAAAGACCTTTTAAATTTTCAGTTCCTAATAACAGCGGGAATCATACTATTGATGATACCATTCTGTCACCAAACACTAAAACTTGAACAAATAAATTCAATCTCAAGAAGCACAAAATATTCAAATAGATGAAGTAGAAATGGTTACTAAATTCGACATCGCTCTGCATATTATTAACCCCAAAGAATTATTGAGAATGGTTGATAGCATAGGAAATACAGTCAATAACACTGTTGAATCCGGTTTCAAAAGAGATATCGTTTCAACGGTCAACAGACGTGTAATTCTAAACTCCTCAGTAAAACCAAGCGCACAAAAATAATTTAATGTGCATAAAACAGCAGTAACAAGTTCAGTGCGCGCAAACCCAAACTGTGAAAAAGTGCACAGACTAGCAATAACAAGTGCAGTGTCCGGGCCCGAAAGCTCAATGTGCAGTGTTAAACAAATCCAAATTGCAAATTTTGCACACAAAACGCAGCACAGTCATATTGCCCGAAGTGACCCCATTATGAGGCAAACCATTATTCCCTCACTCACTTGTATCTACTCTACCTAAACTAGCCAATAGTTAACACTAACCAGCAATCAAATGTTCCCATTTAATGAGGGAAGGAAAGGAACCAAAAGCATCTTACCTATGAATGCCAATTCAATAGTACTATCAGCGAATAATAACGCAACTATTGAACCAATGAAGGCAGCCTCAGACAATGTCAAACCCGCAAGCGAACCAAAAAAGCCCCCATCCAAACAGGGATGGAGAGATATATAACAGTCACTGATAAGAGAAAGCGTAGCCCGCAAGCTAACATCAACGAAAAAGCCGCAAAAATGTCCAAAGAAAACATAGAATCATCCAGCAGCTACTACTCCTTACTAGATGATATGCTGACAAATCCTACGAATAAAGGAACTACCACCTCCGAAATATCCTATAGGCCCCCACCGATATACATCAGGCAAAAAAGCGACTCGGACCTAGTCAACGGAATAAAAAAATCATAGGTGAAAATAACTTCCACATTGTTGATCTCCTTCGGGGCAACATCAAAGAAACAAAAGTGAAAGCCACAAAAAAAGTAAACTATACCCAGATCGTCAACTGGCTCGACAGCCAAAATAAGAAATATTACACCTACCAACTTAAAAGTGCCAAAGGACTCAGAGTAGTCATCAAAGGAATAGACTTTAAAGTACAATCAGAAGAAATCATGGCGGACCTCAAAGAGCAAGGCTTCGAACCTAAATCAATACACAACATACTCAACAGATATAAAAATCCCTAGTCTATGTTCAAAACTGAACTTATCTCTGAAGCCAGTAAGGTTGCCAAAGGGAAAACCCACCCAATTTACAGCCTTAGGTATGTATTAAATAGGAAAATTTCAGTCGAAGAACCATACAAGAGGACTACACTAGTGCAATGCACCAACTGCCAGGAGTTTGGGCACACTAAATCTTACTGCAAACTAACAAATGTCTGCGTAGCATGCGGAGGGCTGCACTCATCCATCGATTGCGACAAAGATAAAAGCAACCCTGAAGCCAAAACATGTGGAAACTGCAATCTGCAATCACACAGCCAATTACAGAGGATGCCCAGTTTTCACTTTCATAAACCAACGAAGCAACTACTCCAGGCAGGAAATGCAACCTCAAAAAGCAACAGTAGCATCCTCAAGAACTGCCCAGGAAGCACCCTCAACCTCGGCCTACTACTCTGCTTGCACTCTACCTACTTCTAATAATCCTAATGCAAAAAAGGAATCATATGCAGACGCCGCAAAAGCCAATTACCCAGCTGAGAACACCCAACAACAAAGTGAGGTATTGCAGATCCTACTAGCGCTAACAACCAATATCCAACAGCTGACGAACACAATGCACCAGATGTAAGTAATGCTCAGTAAGCAAACAGAACTCCTGACAAAACTAGTCAAACCATGAACGCGCTAAAGATTGCCCAATGGAATGCAAACGGCATAGCAAGCCATAAAAATGAACTGGAAATATACAACCAAATTGATATAATGCTAATGTCTGAAACTCACCTGATCAGCAAGAACTAATTTAAGGTAAATGGCTACACCTTATATAGCAACAACCATCAAGAAGACAAGCCACAAGGCGGTACAGCCATCCTAGTCAGAAATATGATCAAGCATCATCCCATAGCTGGACCACAGTGGCACTACCTCCACTACACTATCCTCCTGCCAATTCAATGACCTCTTCTCCGTTCTCGGACACAGATTTTTAACAGCCGGGGACTTTAACGCTAAGTCCCCCCACTGGGGATCTAGGTTGACTAACCCAAACGGAAAACAGCTCCTAAAATTAATATACAAGAACCACTTAAACAGCTTCTCAGGAGGATCTCCTACTTACTGGCCAACAGATCGCAGGAAAATCCCGGACACCATAGATTTCGGTATCTCAAAAAACATAACCCCGTCGAAAATAAGAGCCATAACAACTAACGAACTCTCCTCAGATCACAACCCGACAATCATAAACCTAAGTAGCGACCCACTACCCACAGTAAAAGAAAAGAGGCTGACAAAATCCGGAACTAATTAGGAACATTTTCAAAAAAACTTCAATGCTAACTTCTGCCATCGAATCAAGCTAAAAACA
The DNA here is from genome assembly GCA_959613345.1 of Tolmerus cingulatus. Classification (NCBI taxonomy): domain Eukaryota; kingdom Metazoa; phylum Arthropoda; class Insecta; order Diptera; family Asilidae; genus Tolmerus; species Tolmerus cingulatus. The sequence goes on along the minus strand of OY390709.1, from coordinate 16,899,674 downwards.
AACGAGGACATTGATAACGCCCTCATGTATCTCACATCCACAGTCACGGAATGCGCAGAGAAAGCAACAACTGAAGATAGAATTCCTAACAGGCATAATAAATCAGTACTCGATCTACTAAACCTGAAAAGAAAAGCGAAAACTGAGTGGCAAAAGACAAGATCACCACGGGCCAAAAACGCTCTAAACGAAGCTACAAAAACCCTCAAACGCGCACTTAATGCTGATAAAAACAACAAAATTCAGGATTTCCTAGCTGGTCTGGAGCTCTACGCAGAATCCACTTACTCAGTATGGAAGACTACCAAAAGAATTAAGAAACCGATACAAGCTGAGACCCCAATAAGAGATGCTGATGGCAACTGGATCAGCAATAACGACAGGAAAGCAGAAACATTTGCAAAAAATCTAGCAGCATTTTTCTCCCCCACGAAATCAATGACCACCCCCATGATGCCCCTACCCTAACACTCAACTACAAAAGCATCAAACCACTAAAATTCACCTTCTCCGCGGTAAACAAAAAAAAATCCATGAAGTAAACAACAACAAAGCCCCTGGACACGACCTAATCACGGGGAAACTCTTGAAAGCAATCCTCCGGTCGGGAAAAGTGGCTATACTCCAGATTATTAATGCCATACTCTGCAACAACTACTTTCCACGATCATGGAAAGACGCTAGAATCATACTCAACCCCAAACCGGGCAAAGATAAGACCCTAGTTTCTTCTTACAGACCCATTAGCCTACTTCCTATCCTATCCAAAGTATTTGAAAGACTTCTGCTAGACGAAATCCACCCACACCTCGCGGAGAAAAACCTAATCCCCGAACACCAGTTTGGGTTCCGAAGCGAGCATAGCACTAGCGAACAGGTACACAAACTAGTCAACAAAATCAACAACACCATCGACCAAAAGAAATTCTGCGTAGGACTTTTCCGTGATGTCGCTCAAGCCTTTGACAAGGTGTGGCACCATGGCCTTAACTATAAAATAACCCGGTACCTGCCCCAAAGATTCCACAAAATTCTGTTCAGTTACCTCCAAGGTCGCTCCTTCATAGTTAAACACAAAGGCAGCATGAGCAACCCATACCCAATAAAGGCAGGAGTCCCCCAAGGCAGTGTAATGAGCCCTTTCTTATACCTTATCTACACTGCTGACCTACCGACACTCCAAGACTTCTTAACAACCACCTTTGTAGATGATACAGCCATCCTATTCACGCATGCCAATCTAACAACCGCCATAAGAGAATTACAATCCCAAGCAGACAAAGTCATGGAATGGACAAAAACCTGGAAAATCAAAATCAACGAAAGCAAAACAGAATAAATAACCTTCGCTCTTAGGAGAACTAACTGCAAACCCGTAACTATCAATAACAAGGAGATAACCAGAGTCAAGACGGTTAAATACCTCGATCTACACCTAGACTCAAAATTAACCTGGAAAACACACATAATAAAAAAAATAAGAAAAAAATCAAACAAGTATACCGGAACCTCTACTGGCTTCTCCACAAAACATCTCAGCTAAATGTAAATACAAAAATAATTACCTACAAATCTATTCTGAAACCAATTTGGGCATATGGACTGCAGATCTGGGGATCGACCAAAAAGTCTAAAATCGCAATCGCAATCGCGACATTGCAACAGTTCATGACGAAGCAAAGAAAATGTACAAGAGGTATATAAAAGACTTTGCCAGCAACCTAATATCACAGCAAAAAATATACTGAGCAAAGAAAAATTCCGCCGCCTCAAATAAACCGACCCTTTGCAAATTGGCAACCCATAGTAATCAAATTCCTATATATATAATACTGCCTACAACAACCACCAGCAGTCGCAATGGGAAACTTACAGACCAAGAAAGTGGACAATACGGGCGAGGTTATCAACTCGATAGTCATTAACCCAGTGGAGGTGACATCAACCCGACTTGAAACTATACTGATAGTCTTGACAGCCCTGGTGGGAACTTCGCTTGTCTACCAGTTCTACAAGGACTACAGACGCAGCATCAAGAAAAAGTACTTGACCTAAACTCCTGCTAACTCCGGCTAGCAACCTCAGCCGGCAAGGGACCCTCCTCAGATAGGCCCCCACAGCTGCGAAGACGGAACAGTCCTGGAGCAAACTCACGAAGGCACTAGCCACGGGAGTAAATTTTAAATAGATATAAGAGTCGTATTAATGTAAGCTAGAGATCGGGCTAACGATCTAATCCTTACGTAAGAAACAAATAAAACGTCTAAAAAAAAAAATACTTTAATCGAGAACGCAATTAAGGAAGATCGGGTTAAAATAACAGATGAACTAAACGCAATAGGGAAAAAGATTTATGTAGAAAGCCTTTTCCAAGAACAGATGATCAATATTGACTTAATCAAAAGACAGGTTGAGAATATACAGGACAACTTTGTGTCAGCCAGATCGGGAATCTTGCATCCGAGCATTTTAACGAACGAAGAGATTAGAGCTTATGATATCGGTTCAAGAAAATTAGCACAGATTAGATTTGGAATAGCAAAGTATTGTAATGAATCAATAATTTTCTCAATAAGAATCCCTAAAGAATTAAAAAAATTAAATAAGAAATTGTTAATTCCGATTCCTAATGACAACAATAAACAGGTTGATCAGGAAATTGAATTTGTAATAGAGATAGATAACAAAACACTCACATATGAAAATGGAAAAATATTAAGAAAACTAAAAGTAAAAATTTTATTTTGAGGAATAATTGTACAATACAAATTAATAACAAGATATATAGTAATAGATTCAACACATTTGTAAGCAAATTTTTTATACCAATAGAAAGTCATTTTGATTCAAGTAAAACAGATTTAACTTTCGAAGATATAGCCCTAAAACACGAAAACAATGTAAAAGATATAACCGAGTTAAAATACCATAAACATTTAAACATGGGATTAGGGAATTGGGTCACTTTCGCTAAGTCTGGCAATAGTGATTGTAATTTGTGTATTCTTTTTCTTGAAAATTAAAAATCAGAAAATTAGACCGATTAATAGGATTCAGGAGAATTCAACATCTAGTGGGGGAGGAGTTACATTACCTTGTCTCAGCAACATCGCAGACAAAGAAATTTGTCTCAACAGCAGTACGAGACAGAGTAAGGAATTTATAGATAAGCTGACTGTACGAACCTGACCCGTCCAGACGACGACTCCAACATTCTAAGGCGATCATAAAGATCTACTGTGTTTTACTAAGAAAATTTTATGATATGCAGAGCTCGGTGCTTTATCGTTCAAACTATGTTTCGCTAAGCAGTTTTCCCACTATAGAAATTAGTCTTAAGACCACTCTCGAATAATAAAGTTTACTGAAATTAAATTTCGGAATTTTCAATTTATTAAAAATAAAGCTCGCGTGCAGTCCCACAGGCCTCTTTGGCCTCTGCTGGTTGCTTGCGCGCTTCTGTAGAATGTGGCTCCCTTAGCGCTCTGCCACTATGTGATGTTTGCTGTAAAACGAGGCATATGGAGATATGGAAGGGTAAGTGGAGAAGTGTCGATATACCATAGCCAGACAGACGGCAGTCTGAAACGTGTTGCCACCGCGGAACGCCAGTTGGTTTTGAGTTATTGAAAACGAAAGGTTCGCAGAGCGCTGCCACTACGAAACTCCCGCTTTATACAAGACGACGAATCGATAATCAATTTAAAAAGTTTTAGAGGGCATGATTTGAATGATAAAAATTAAGAAGTGCGTATGAGGACGTCCATACTTTATCTTACATATATCGCTTTGAATGATTGTGCGCACGCCGAGCGGCCAGTCGGATTGATATATCCACACTGAGCATTAGGATTGAACATCCGTCTGCGATTGAATTCAGCTGTTCGAAGTGCCAAGACGAAGCACATCGAACAATTTCTGTTTTGCGGCCATCGCATACAGAGGAAACCGGAAAGGATTAAGACGTGATTATTCTGGCAGAATTTTTCCGTGTTTAATGCCGCACACTTATTCAGTGCGCCGGACATTTCGTTTTTGGAATTTTTTATGAGTAGTCTTTTAGAAGCCGGTTGCCCGATAGTGTATTTGGAAACTAAAAGAGGATTTGAACCGGATGATTCACCATCACACGAGGCTGCAAAATTTTAAGAAAATCGTAAATCTGAATAAGGCGTCGCTTATGAAAAACCGAATTTTGCAGTGGTAGTAATTAATTAATTTATATTTTTTCCAATAAGCTCTGTTTCGCGCAGCGAGTGATTGTGAGTGGTTCAAGTACGAATAGTCATCAATATTTTCAGTTAAAAATCATTCTAAAGCTTTAGTTTTATCAACAAAGGATTTAAATAATAATGAATTCAAGGACAATTACAGCAAGAATATTCGTTAGTGTGGTGTTTTTAAAATTTTTAGGTTTGTATACAATTTGCAAATATATTTTGCTATTGTGCACGGTGTGTTGTTATGGATGTTTTGTGCAAATCAAATTATAAATAAACTAGGTTATTCAGGTGGATATGCATATTCCCCTGAAATGAAGGCGTGTTTATCACATGAAGGCCACCACGACGGTTTATAGAGCGCTTGTTAGCATCGCTTAAATTTCGGATAGTTGTTTTTTCTTTATTTCTTCTGTGCGTAAAGCCTGGCCCTAAATAGAAACGTAACGTAACGTAAGAATTTAACGAGGCGAGCTTACGGACGTCAAAACGAACATTTCGCCCGAAATAAAAACGTAAGGTGACGTGAAACTTAAAGTTTGTAAAGTAAGATAGGTTTCGCTTTGGAATACAAAATCGTTTTCCCCCTAACTGCTTCTATTAAATTTGTGCAAAAGTCCTCCCCGATATTCATTTTTCACAATATTTCACACAATAACCTCTGACACTTTTGACATTTATTTACGTTGTGCGATTCTTACGGCACCTTTACGTACGGCTAAAGTGACATTTCCAGATTTGACGAACATTCGGCACTTTAGCTATACGTAAAGGTGCCGTAAGAATCGCACGACGTAAGCAAACATCTTACGTTGACATTTCTTACGTTACGTCCCATTTAGGGTAGGGCTTAAGTGACATTTTAGATTTGACGAACCTTCGGCAAGTTTTCTTACGTCTATTTAGGGTGCCCCCATTACTTTACACACGTTCGCACGTTACGTTGACATTTCTTACGTTACGTTACGTCCCATTTAGGGCCAAGTTTAAGCAATTCAATTGGGGGAATAAGACTACATGTGCTGAACCGTAAATTTCAATTTTATATGAATTTGTATCACTACAATAATACGTTACGTAGTAAATTTTTAAAAGATTTTATATTGGTTAGATTACTTCGAATCTCTTGGAAAGGTTTAAATTGTTTGCCTGTATTTTAGAAATGAAAAAACGATACGGCGTATTGCCTCTTGAGATTAAAGGTATACTCAAATGATTCCTAATATGACAAAAATTAATACCCGTTTAGGGCAAACTATTTTTCATAAAAATGACAGCGTTTTTTGGTTAAACTTGCAAATTTTAAATTGTAATAAATGTATTACACATTTATTTCTTGTTTCTTCGTATGATTACAATATATTTTATTATCCAAGTAAAAAATATACTTTGGATAAAGAGCCAATTTTTCGTTGTTTTCTTTGTCTTGAACCCAAGCGTTATAAATTTTCTATTTAATTACTTGGAATTTTATCTCTGCTTATGGTGTTCGTTAATTTGATACGCTATGGTAATGGCTTGTAAACATCTTTACCGCGCACGAGCCTTTCACAATTTAATGAGATTCTTTACTGCGGCACAGCCATGAAAAAAGTAAAAACTCACAATATTTATTATTTATTAAATATGTCAATTCAGACAAACATACACCGATCCATAGACGGCAATGCGAATAATGAATAATCATTTAAAAAATCTTTACCTTGTAGGAATTAAAGAACAATCAAGCAGATATTGCAGATATATTTCTTATGATAAGCTTGAAACCCAATACACAGATGAATAGACGTGAAAAAAAATCGGTTCGTTTTAAACAGCTTGATTTTAAATGCATTAATCTAAAGAGTTGCACTTTCGGTAAATTATGATTTACAGCTAGTAATAAAATAAAAGACACAAATCCGTTTTTGATATTTGGGATTTTGAATAAACCTAAAAGTTATGTAATAGCTGATCAGATGAGCTCATTTTATTAATGTCAATTTGTATATAGCTGTTTTTTTTAAAATTATCGTGGCTAGTAATAAAATGATCTAATTACACAAAATTTAACAAAAACATTAATAATGCACTTAAAATCGACTTTTAACCCTTAGTTGGCGCACTTTCGCAGAATCACATAGCTGGTACTGTGCAGTCCGTATGACCCAAGCCACAAAAAAACTTAAAACAAAGAAAAAATATAGATAATGATCTACTTATACAGACAAAAAAGAGAAATTTAATAAATTAAAAATGGTTAAAAAACTTAAAGCACTCAAGTAGGAATTGCGAGTTTGGGCCAATCTGACCCCTACGCTCTAGCTAAAGGATTAACGTGTTTTATAAGCTCACAAATTGATTCTAAAGTACTGTGAACATTTTTGTTACCACTCTAATTTTTCCAGTACTTAAAGATTTCCGACGCATGCCCTTTTTATATTAAACGGGGAGAACGAAATCAGTGAAAACAGGGTATTTTGAGAATTATTTTGGCCCTGCATCGATTTTCCTCTTCTGCCGAACCTAGAAAAAGTATGCTTCAGAAATTAAAAGTTCCTGAAATATTTAAATGGTGTTAAAAATGTTCGCATTAATGAACGCATCGAAACTGAATTTCTTTTTTAAATTAGAATTCTCATAAAAAGAAGAGAGAGTCGACTCATGAACAACAGCATTATTATAAAAGTACAAACATCACATTTTACACATTTTAATTGAAAAGTATACAAAATTAGATGTACTAGTCCCAAAAACATTTCTTTTATAAATGTGTAATTAGATCGTGTTGTTTGCTAGCTTCTCAATTATAAACTAAGCGTGGACTTGGTTAGACGGAATATTGCGCCACAAGTCTATTTATACCATTTAAAAATTGAAAACTAATCTATTCGTAATGACACAAGTATCTTGACCATAGGAAAATAAATTTGTAAAAACTCCTCTTTCAAGATACATATATAAGATGTTATGAAGTTAATTTGTTCTGTAATCTAATGAATAATTAAAGAGACTAAGACATAGATTAAGAGACCAAAGTCTTTTCTTTCGAAAATCGACTATAATTTTGTCCCCACGTGCATTTCTGCAGTAACAGAAAAATTATAATTGCGAACACTATCGATGCTCTGCCGATTTCCCAAGAACAATCATGAGAGTATCATTTTCATGATATTCAGCGAAACCAGTGGGAGGATGCTCTTATCAGCGTTGCTCTGACGACACGCACTTCCTAGCCAGGGTTTGTGTGGCTTAGTACTCAACATTCTACTTATAGAGTCTTATCATCCCAAGCAGATTGCAGCGCTCACTACCGCCGGCTAATAAATTCCTTAGTTCTGCATAGTATTTTTCTTAACTTATTTTTCAGATAAAAAAGTAAAGACTTTGTCACAAATATGTGAAACAAGATGTGTGACGCTACGATGAACTAACTACGAATATGGAGGGAAGACAGCCTCTCACGGTCAACAGAGGTTTTGATTTGGCCGGCACTAGAAAAACTTGGTCTCGGCAGAATGGTTCGGAAGGAAAAAATAAAAAAAGAGAATATAATATTATGATTTCTGTTGCTACGAAAAACTCCCGAAGTTATTTGGAAGTCAATCAAAATATATGATTCGAGTGATTTTGATTAAAAGTAATTGATTTCGCGGACATTGCAATTATTTGAAGTTATGCTGAAGGGATAGTTATTAATTTCAATCTGGATGTGATAGGTATATATGTATATGCAATGGCTAGAAGTGCAAGTGTGAAAAAAATTTATAATTTTGTCGATACACATCAAATATATTGAATTCCAAATTAGAAACTTGCATTTAAATTAATTAAATTTAGATTTTCAAGACTTTATTAATATATTATTTTATCTATTTTAAATGGTAAAATAACTAAATAACACGAGCTTGAATTTCTCATTGAATCTTCTAAAATTGCTTCAAAAGTGCTTTTAACGATTCATCTTAATGTACATACATACATATGTATGTATAATAATCATAGGTAAACAAACACAATTATTGATTATTTCAACAAAAATATCTTAACGGTCATCGTGACACTTACGGATGAAAACAAATAGTATCAAAAAAGTATGAAAAATGGAGAATTGCAAAAATCCACTGCCTACGCTTTTAGTGATTACACATTTCTCTCAAATAATGCAGACAAATAAAGTTTGCAAGACTTCATCACATTTCGCTCATTAAACCCCTCAACAAAAAATAAAAAGTAAAGCAAACATTTTGAGTGTGTGCTTTCTCGTAAATAACACATTTTGCTGACACAAAGGAAAATTTTATTTTCGTAAAAGCTATTATGTAGGGCTCAGAGAATATACGACAGGCTGAAAATGACCCCGCTAGTGAGTACGTTGTAAAATTAAAAATATGCATATGAGCGGGAGCATGTTCCAATTATTAACATTGCAAACCGAGTACATAACTTTGATTTTCAACTTTTGTTCGATTTCATCGGAGCGGTTGTGCGAAAGAAATCTCACACCCGTAAACAAATTTAGCAATTGATTGCGAAGCTAAACTGGTCACATAAATTGAGTTCTACTAACTAAACCAGAAAATGCTTGATTTTAGAGGTCATGGCATGCGGAAGTTTTTGCAATAATTTTATAAAATTTGCAAGTGAATTGACCTGAAATGCAAAAACTTTTACGTTGATTACTTCCCGCGGTGCTGATGCCTGTTTCTGGCTCCATTAAAAGCGTTCAGATATTCTTGGCTTAATGACATTCTATTAAATCGCATTAAAGTGCAACGCGCTGGGTACGACCTAACCTAAATGACTTCTTCCACTGGAAAATGCGTAATCCGCCCCTTCTGCAGCGAAACCTCAAAAAAGTACCCAAGAAAATTTCCTTAATTAGTTGGCGCTTTGTGATTGATTTCAGTGATACAACCACAAACTAGGTTGATTGCTTGCTCCAAAGTTTATGGTTAAGAAAAGTATGGGCTACTTGGGCACAATGCGGAAATATTGCGAATTTTGTAGAAATGTTTTTGACCATAATGTATTTTTGCTTGCTGTGGCATAAACACCACAAAAAGGGTTTTAAAATTGTTCAATTTAATCTCAGTTTTCTCTAGATAAAGGCAATTTCTTATAAATTTTTTGCTACACATACAAAAGTCATAAAAACCTAAAATGGTAACGTGCCACAGACAAAACCCATTAGAGCTGAATAAAATTAATTATGTATCATTTAGAAAAGAACTTGAAAAATGTCTAAAAAGTTCAAACAGTAAAAAAAGTGGTATAAGATGAGAGCAAACACCTTGCTACCTTGGCATCGCGTTACAAACATGTATGTAAGTGTTCATCGATTTTCTCTTTGGTTTCTGCAAGAGGAGTGTCAAACGGGTTCAAGAACTGTCGTGTGAAATTCGCATATCAGTATAAATCTTGAGTACGGAGATCAACGGAAAGAAAGCGCTTCTTAAAATCCTCCGATTGGTATTTGAGAAAATAGTATGTCATCGACCAGGAGGTGAAACAAGTTTTCTGGGCACATCAGCAAATTTGTAAGAACGGCGGAAGTTCGTGTTCTACTTCTTGGGCAATTTTTACGACAGTCAACTAGAACAATCTGAATTTATTATGCTAAAATTTGGGTTACATATGTTAATTTGTTTGCACAATTGTTAATTTAAATTTATGTTCTACAATGTTTGGAAAAAAATAACTTATTAATTTATAATTATACATATACATATATGTGGGTCAATCTGACACTAATTTTCGAACTTCAGGGAATTTAAATGAAAAGTAATACTATGGATATGTTGAGGTAATTTCGAATTTACTATCAAAGTTTGGAAATTCAAAATGGCGGACCCTACACGGTGACGCAAATTTGTGTACACTGGGTGAAACCGGGTAACATATAACGCCTGAATATTGGATGGGACTATATTTATTTTTGGGGTGAATTTACTTCATACTGCGGCCTGGCATATGTATAGGCTGCCTTTTATTCGCCAATTTCAAAATGACGGAACCAAGACGGTGGCCAAAAATGTTAAATAGTAAGGGATTGTTCCTTATTGCGGATCTATGTACAAAATTTGAGAACAAAGATGACGGATCCAATACGATGCGCGGCCGAAATATTCGTACACCGAGTGAAACCGGGTAACCCAGCTAGTTTTATATATATTTTAGGGGTTGGACTTTTTTGGAATCGGGTTTTTATTTTATTTTTTTAAATTTTTTGTTGATTAATGTTAAAACTTTTGAGCTCCCCAAGGCTTTCTTTAATTTATAGAGGTAAACTTGTTTAAACTTGTTGAACAGACAGATTGCAGTTTATTTTGAAAATTAGCATATCTTTTCAAATGTAATAATGGCCTGAAAATATACTGAAAGGTTTGCTTCCAGAAATTGATTGAATTTGTTGTATCGCCCCGTTGAGATTTTCTTGATAATTATTAATAATTGATAATTTATTTTGATTAATGTTTCAGTAAAAATCAAAATTGCTTCGTGGATACGTTTGGCGAAATAGCTGATTTTGGTTCAATCGAAAAGTTAGCGAAGTGTGAAAAATTAAATTTCTTAAGGAAGACTTCCTCCTTTCTTTCTTTATTGAGATTTTCAAAACACTTTTATGCTTCTCACAATACACGGCGCCCAAAGCAAGACATGCCAATCTGAAATGACTTTTGAGAAAATTCCCACTTGACTGCTCTTGCAGAAAATATCATAAATTTAATCGTTCATGAAGTAACAAAGCATTTTTATGGTAGTAACCTGCCCAGAAGAGTTTCAAATTTGTAGCACCTCGACAGTAGATTAACAAAGTCACTGACTATTTCTATATTTCTACGCACTTTGATATTGCTTGGGTTTCTTTTTTGATACAAATATAATTATTCATCAGAAACACAATGGATAGATGATTCGCTTTTGTCATGATTCACTTTATGTATTCAAATTATGAAACGGAAATGTTTTATAAAGCAATCTCTTAGGAAAGAGTGAATTCATTGCAATTGGACGATTTGGTGGCTCTCTGCGCCTCGGTGGGATATTTGAATAAAGTTTTCCCCACAGTTGTTATGATCGCTTAATTGAGAGAAACTTTCAAGGAATTTTCTTTAAGAAGTTTGCCCCAAAAGTTTACTTACAGTTTTTTTGTAGTTCATAGTCCCTCATGCAGTCTAAGGTTCGTTCCACACTAGCTTCATTTCGTTATACCCAGTGGCAGCGCACCGGTGTCTTCCGAAAAATTCGAATTTTATTTCGAACAAATTAGGAAATCCTCGTCATTTGCCTGCCAGTCAGCAACGAGGACGGTGCTCAGGCTCCTTGAAGCGATGCTCTGGGCACTGGGTGCGTGATCGAGCCAGGTAGAATTTCCCCGGCTGCTGTTATGCGTGTAACAGTGATATCATCAACGAGTTGATGCACCCAGTGTGGAATGGCGGTAAGATGGTGAAAGTTTTCTTTTCATATACATAATAATAGGTTGTAATAATAGTAATGCATGGTTTTGTAATTGATCAAATTGTGACTTGTCCAAATAAGTTTAAGCGAGCGCAAATTGGAAAATTCTTTTCAGCGTTATTTTTGTATGTTTGTTGTTTGATGGGTGCATCAACTCGTTGATGGTACCACTAGTATCACTTTGGTTTCGAACATGCACACAAATTGAATCGTGCGTAAAAACAAATTTTTGAGAGACTATTTTGCGAATGTATGGGCCTTTAGAAAATGATTGCGGAGCGAAAGAGCTGATTTTGTGAGACTTTACCTGAATTTAGGCGAAAGAGCTCTCAAGTGATACCAAATCGGTTAAACCATACCAGGGGTGGTTTAACGATCAACTCCGCACTGGTATTACTTTGGTTGCACCGAGTGCAATCTGACCAGTACCCTTTGCTTCTTATCTGTACCTGCTGCCTTGAGACAAGGCGTCAGAAGTTAATTTCACCAGTGGCGAGAAATCTTAAGGCCACACATCGGGAGTTTTGAATAAAAACAACACGTTTTTTGAGAGACGATTTAAAAAAAAGTTTAATAGATATCAACAAAATATTTGTTACTCATAATTTTACATCATTATAGATTATAAAAAAAAATCCTTTTTTTTTGTAAAACATTTTTCATTATTAAAGATAGCGTTAAAGTTGCTGCCTCAAAAAAGGTGGAAATCGGCTCGCATGAGAACTCGCCTCTGGATGGTCGGAAAAAAAATGAGTGTCAATTTTGACACTAAAATACACTTCCTAAACCACATTGAAAAAAAATATTCAAAATTAAGAAAAGTATGTGACTTTGAGAAAAAACTTGCAAAATGGATGGTCATTTGTGGTCCATTTAGCGCGTGTAAAAACTAAAATATTTTTTCAAACACGTTCATTGAGACTTAAGATGTGTAGAATTGCATAGCAAGAGTTAAAAAAAATTTTAAAATAGATCAACTACTTTTTCCGCTATCGTGCAGACCGTTTTGAAAAATTGCGTTTTCAGATAAATGTATTTGAAAGTTCGGAGTATGAAAAAATCCATATTATCTTTTGTGTTCAGACTTTTATTATGCCCTGTAGGATCTTTATTATTAGCGGTATTTATTTGAAAATTGTTGTACACATTTTTGAATAGCTGTACATCAATAATCAATAAAAAAGTCGATTTTCAATAAATTTTTTCCCGATGTGTGGTCTTAACACGTTCCCGCCGGAATGTACCACTGGTGGTACATTTATGTTTGTCCCATCAAGCGGCTTGTATCATTGGTAGTATATACTTAATTGTCTCATCGGGCGGTATTGTACCACTAGTGGTACAAAGAAAGAAATCAATTTAATTTGTAATTTTAGCTTATATAAAGAAAAAATATGTTTGTAAATTAATTGAATTGTATGTATAAGCTGCTTAAACATAAATTTGGAGTTACAAAGCCGTCAGATGCGGAGAACGACAAATTCGACGGCAGGCGAAATCGAAAGTTGGTTTGTTTGTTTGTTTGTTGCTCAATCACGCCTAAACGCCGAGTCCGATCATTTTAATTTTTTGGGTGAAGGTACTACATATTCCGGCCCAACATATAGACATATATATTTTTTATTCGCGAGTTTCAAAATGGCGCACCCAAGATGGCGGCCAGAAATTGAAAATATCAAGCGATTTCCATGAAACTTGGTATTTGGGTACTTTTGGATATCTTTATTGCGAATCTACATTCGAAATTTGGGAATTCAAAATGGCGGAATCCAAATGGCGACTAAAATGTTTGAACACTAGGTAATCCATCACGCCTAAACGGTGGATACAATCATTTTCATTTTTTTGGATAAAGGTACTACATGTTCCGGCCCAACATAAGGGCTTATTTTTATTCATGATTTTCAAAATGGCGGACCCCAGATGGCGGTCCAAAATTGAAAATATCAACAGATTGGCATGGAAATTGGTATTTGGGGGTATTTAGTTGTCCTTATTGCGAATCTATTTTCGAAATTTGGAAATTCAAGATGGCGGCCAAAATTTTAGTACATCGGGTGAAACTGGGTAGCCCGTCACGCCTAGACGCTGAATCCGAGCTTATTCATTTTTTGGGTGCAAGTACCACATATTTTGGCCCAAAATAAAGGCTACTTTTTATTCACGAATTCCAAAATGGCGGACCTAATATGATGGCAAAAATTTGAAAATATGAAGAGATTGTCATAAAATTGGTGTTTGGGGGTTTTGGATACCCTTCTTGAGAATATATGTTCGAAATTTGCAGTGAGATGTGGCGGATTCAATATGGCGTAGACTAATTTTCGAACTTCAGGGAATTTAAATAAAAAGTAGTACTATGGATATTTTGAGGTAATTTCGAATTTACTATCAAAGTTTGGAAATTCAAAATGGTGGACCCTACACGGTGACGCAAATTTGTATACACTGGGTGAAACCGGGTAACCCATAACGCCTGAATATTGGATCGAACTTTATTTATTTTTGGGGTGAATATACTTCATATTGCGGCCAAATATATGTATAGGCTGCCTTTTATTCGCTAATTTCAAAATGACGGAAACAAGATGGTGGCCAAAAATGTTAAATAGTAAGGGATTGGTGTGAAAATTGGTATTTAGGGGTTTTAGATTTTCTTATTGCGAATATATGTATATTCGAACTTGCAAATTCAAGATGGCGGATCCAATATGGCGCCCACAATTTTTGTGCACGGGGTAAAACCGGGCAACCCCATCACGCTTAGACGCTGGATTCGATCATATTCAATTTTTGGGTGAAGGTTCTACATATTTCGGCCCAATATATAGGATACTTTTTCGCGAATTTTAAAATGGCGAACCGAAGATGGCGGCCAAAAATTGAAAATATCAAGGGATTGGTATGAAAATAGGTATTTTGGGGGTTGTTAGATGTCGTTATTGCGAATCTATTTTTGAAATTTGGAAATCAAAATTTCGGATTCAATATGGCGATCAAAATTGTTGTACAGCGAGTGAAACCGGGAAACCCATCACACCTAAACGCTGGATCCGATCATATTCATTTTTTAAGTTAGGTACTACATATTCCGGTCCAACATATAAGTTACTATTTTTGCGAGTTTGAAATTGCGGTTCCAAGATGGCGCCCTAAATTTCAAAATATCAAAGGATTGGCAGGAAAATTGGTATTTTGGGGGTTTTTAGTTGTCCTTATTGCGGAACTATGTACACAATTTGAGAATCAAGATGACGGATCCAATACGATGCGCGGCCAAAATATTGGTACACCGGGTGAAACCGGGTAACCCAGCTAGTATTTTTATAATTCCCATTCATATTCCGGAAACTCTTATATTCTTTAACCCAACATTTTCTCTTGGGACGGTAGGTACTATTTTCATCAGAACTATCATCTGATGCTATTAACAACGTATCTGCAGTCGCTGCTGAAACTAGCATCATACATACTTCTAAAAGTCAATTTTGAGCACATCGCAACACTTCAAGTAAGAATGTTTTTTACTAGAAAAAATATCTGCTTTCCCTTAATTTAGTGGAGTGCTATATGTACATATAAGAAATATATATGTACATATTATTATAATTAACCCCATCGGGAAAAACTATGTGCACTTGTATTTTCAAACCTGAAAGAAAAAACACACGGGTTTAAAGTTTCCCAAATGTCTTTATTGTACCCGGGCTGGCACTGTCCAATTTTTCAACCTCCTAGACCCAAAACATTCATTAAAGCATGCGTAACAATTGCCGAGGAAATTCTACCTGGCTGGATCACGCACTCAGTGCCCAAAACATTGCTTCAAGGAGCCTGAGCACCGTCCTCGTTGCTGACTGCCAGGCAAATAATGAGGGGGATTTCCGAATTTGTTCCACATGAAATTCGAATTTTTCGAAAGATACCGGTGCACTGCCACTGGGTGCATCGAAATGAGGCTAGTGTGGAACGGACCATTCGGTGCACAAATTTTGTAGTAATAATATTTCATGCAAGATTTAAAATTTGAAAAAAAAAATAAGATGGAGGTGTGAAAATGGCATATTCCTCATATTTTGTTGGCGTTGGTTTGACGGGTGTAGACGTGGCCATTTTGGATTTTGTTACGAATTTCGTTCCAGAAGGCCAAAAGAACTTGATGGAGAGCTCCTGAAGATTACGGTTGAGATAATAACGGTCAGGGAGCTTGGTAGAGACTTAAATGTAAGTCACATGACTATTTATTCTCATTTAAAAAAGCTTGGAAAATGGGGCTTCGCACAAACTCTCTGAAACGATTATTCTTCAGCTAGAAATTTGTTTGAGAAGAAATGGTTCATCTTCCTTATTCACCTGACTTAGCACCGAAGTCTATAAAACTATCTTGATGATAAAATCCTTCGAGCTCGGGATGATATCCAGCGCACAGTGACGACATTTTTTGATTCAAAGCCTTTAGGTATCTTAGTACCTATTTCATATTTTAAAAAGAAATAACTATTGCCAACAGAATTATTTAATTAATTTAATAAAGAAGTTTATTTTCACAGCACGACTGGAGGTCAGGAAAGTTTGGAACAATCTAGAACATTATATTATGGCTTGCTAGGTTTTTAATGCCAAAGAAAACTTAAATTAATAAACAACAAAGTGGTCTTAGACAATAGACAGTGTCTACTGTATTGCCAAAGCAGCAGCGCTGCTACAAGCCAAATAAGTGTTTTTAAAGACGATAATGAAAAGCTGACTAAACGATGGAGGGAAGTCATTAGTAATGGGGAAAACTATACAAACGAGTAATTTTATATAAAATATAGACTTTAATCACAGCTAAACATTTTCTTAGGAAACGTACATTACTTACACATGTTACAAACTGATATTTGTTTTTAATAACAACGGTTTTCATTGTACAAAACATATATGTGTATGTATATAAGAGTAAATATTTCTTCGCGTCATAGATGTAAATTAGGGAGCCAACCTGGCGTATATACATACATATATAAAATTCTCCTGTCACAGTGTTAGTTGCCATACTCCTCGGAAACGCCTGGACCGATTTTTATGAAATTTTATACGTATATTCGGTAGGTCTGAGAATAGGTCGTAAAGTATTTTTCAACCACCTACCCCCACCCCTCCATTTTTTAATTCCGCGTTTAGTATTTCTGTATGAATAAAAAACTTCAATTTTTCATTTCCAAAAACTGATCCAAGCAGCTGATGCCGCTGCCGATGCTGCCGACGACGCGGACGCAAACGCAACGCGACGCAACGAAGACGCAATGTAGATGCAACGCGGCGCAATGTAATGCAACGCCGATGCAACGCGACGAAACGCCGACGTAATGTTGACGCAACGCAACGCCGATGCGACGCAACGCCGACACAACGCAAATGCAAACGCAATGCGACGTAACGCAAACGCAAAAAAAATCGCAACACGACAAAACGGATCGAAACGCAACGACACAACACGCGTAAAAACGCAGCGCTACAAAACGCGTCAAAACGCTACACGACAAAACGAGTCAAAACGCTACGCGACAAAACGCACCACAACGCAACGGTACAAAACACGAGGAAACGCGTCAAACCGCGAAAAAAACACTTCAAAACGCAACCCTAGAAATGCGTCAAAGCACGACAAAACGCGTAAGAATGCAACGCGTCAAAACGGTTTTACGCGTTTTCTCGCGCTTTGACGCGTTTTGACATGTTTTTACGCGTTTGACGCGTTTGGACACGTTTTATAGTGTTGCGTTTTGGACGCGTTTTGTCGTGTTGCGTTTTGTCGCGTTGCGTTTGGACGCGTTGTGTTTTGTCGTGTTTTATCGCGTTGCGTTGTGTTTTGACGTGTTTTGTTGCATTACGTTGCGTTTTGTTGCGTTGCGTTCTGACGTGTTGCGGTTGCGTACAATTTCGTTTAAAAATTTGTCAAACAACATTTGTGGATTGATTCATACGAGTTACATTTGTGGTTTAGTAAGATTTGTGGTTCGATTCATGTGAGTTACTTTAGTGATTGTCAAGGGTTAGTACATACAATACAAAAATAACAAAAACATTATCGCCATAGTGGCATCGTTTCGTTAATTACAGTTTTTCTTTGTTAATATCAGTTTTTCTACATTTCTGGTTTGAATTGTGATTTATATGTGTGTTTTCATCAGAAAATACAACAATTTTGTCTATTTGTGTGTGTGCTAAAGTGAACAATGCCAACAAGTGCAAGGGGGCGCATTTGGGCTGTCATACAAATAATGCAACAAACATGCGAAATAGTAGAGCAGAAAGAACATACGAAGGATGTCCGTTTGCGGCTTAGATTTGAGCACACCATGTTTTGCACACGGACAATTATACGTGACATGCTCTCGCGTGGGCAAACTAACGAGCTTATTTGTGTTGGCTAAAGACGGACTGACAAAAAATTATGGACACTCACTTGCTCGTCAAGATTAATATTAATTTTCTTTAATTCGTTTAATTAGGTACTTAACGTTAATGAAAAACATTGAATTGAGAAAATAAATGGTGGGTGTGTTTTTATTTTTATCGTCTACAGCGCTCTATTCCACTTTCTGTCATAGATCCTATCCCCACATATCGGAAATCGGGTTCCCCAGCATTAAGAAAATATTTGGTATAGCGGGCAACGCTGGCACGGGCCAGTTAGTACTTAGTACATATATCTTTTACTTATGTGATCGATTTTTATTTTCGTTTCCAATACTACAGTAGTCAAAGAATGAATGATTAAGCAAAAAGAATTTAGCAGATGAAATTTATTAGATTTGTTTTAATACCACTTTTTCTTAAATTGCAGATGAATGTTGGGCTATACAATGCTATCGATGCCAAGTAACCCCTAGTTCCAGATTGGATAACGCTAGCACTCCTATATGCGCAAAATTCGATAGATCAGGCAGTTTTGTAGTAGATTGCCCCTACTCCACTATGTGCCTGAAAAAAGTTTTAAAACTTGAACTCCAACATGGTCAGAAAGTGGAAACAATAACAAGAGACTGTGCTAACCAAAAATATACTGATCAGGTAAGATTTTATCCAGGACTGTCGTCTGATCTTTATCCCAAAAACATATTTTGAACTCTTTTAATAAGTAATTTCTTCTAGGTTTATAAACAAGGAGCTTGGAGGGTGGAAGCTAAAGTGGAAGAACCTTACGAAGAGGGTTGCAAGGATTTAAAAGAAAATAATTTATCAGCATCTAGTAGCACTTATTGTCACTGCCGTGGAAATCTCTGCAATTCTGCAAAGAAAGAGTCACCGAGTTACCATACGGATGCGATGGCTGTAATTTTTGTGTTCAATGCCTTAAAGTATCTCGATAGCGGCGTTGCTTACTATTAGAAATCTTCCCTGTTTTCGTTAATTCTCTGCGGTTCCCGGACGTCGTTTTAACGATGTGTTTGAGAACAATTTTGTGATATATTCAATTGCACTGTAATCGAGGAGTTACTGCTTTCGAAATTGTTCAGTCATGTTACGTTTTAAACTTATAAGTTAAGTGAATATATTATTGGCGGTTATAGTATTTATAAAGTCAAGCGCCTTTTATATTGTATAAAATATAGAAGAAAAAAAAGTCAATTAGTGTTCCTTACAGATTTTTCGTTTTGCTTCTTCCAGAGATTTTTGTACTCTATTATAGAGTTCATGTCAAATTTATTACTATGAGCCTTTAGACCGGGTCGCTAATGCAATTTCTAAAGCTATTTATAAATAGAAGATCTACTCATATAAGGATATAAGTAATTCTATACCATTTTCTAAATATCAAATTTTAGTGTTACAATTTTAGGCCAACACTTTAAAATACTGCGTAAACTAAACAGATTATTTTTTTCTGGAACTCGCCGTTTTAAAAAACAAAATACTTTTTAAAGGCTTAAATCGAATTCTATAATTTGTTAGTAGTTTATTATATTATTATGTTGAGTAGAGCACGATATTTTGTACTAAAGCCCTGTTAGTGAAGTAGACGATCTGCTACCCTAAGAAAAGATAGAAGTTCACCCACAAAAGAATTACAGAGGTCAGCAGAGTTCCTTATTTAGGATCCCACTTCTAATCTGCGCTATCTGGTTTTCTCGTTCGTGTAGTAGTTGGTTATATAATTAAGAATAACTACAGTACATTACACAAAGTTTTAGTTATTAAAGCTTACTCGAAAATACGTACTTACTTAAGGGTTGATTAAAGTAAAGAGTAAATGGTCCTATATTTCTTTCCAAATCTTCAATATTTTGTCCTCGTTACTACATAAAGGGTTTTCCAATAGGGACTTAACAACTTTGAATTCAATTTGTGAACGCACCCTTTCACTAATCATCGAACTGTTACTATCAATTTATTCAGTAAACTTAACATTTTCATCATGGTAAAGTACACGAACGAACAACGTCTGCAAATTATAAAAATTTACTACAGAAATTCGGAGTCGGTGACCGTTACTTTAAGAGCGTTAACTCCGATTATCGGTCGTAATTCTCGCCCTAGTAGACAGGCAGTAACAAGTTTAGTGCAAAAATTTGAGTCTACATATTCGTTGTGTGATGTTGCCGTGCCAGTGAGACAACAGGTTGGCCGAAGTGTCGAAAATATCGCTGCCGTTGAAACGACCGTAGCAAATTATCCAAAGCAGTCAATTCCACGGCGTGCTCAAGAGTTGGGCATCGCCCAGACCACTTTATGGCGAATTTTGCGTAAGGATCTTGGTTTACACCCATACAAGATCAAGCTGACTCAAGAATTGAAGCCGATGGATCATTTGAAGCGACGTACGTTCTCCGATTAGGCTCTGGAAAAGATGCGCGAAGATGATCAATTTCATCGCAAAATCATCTTCAGTGACGAAGCTCATTTTTGGCTCAATGGGCTCGTCAATAAGCAAAATATGCGTTATTGGTCGGATGAAAATCCACATGTGCTTCATGAAACACCATTTCATCCACAAAAAATAACTGTTTGGTGCATGCCGGCGGCGTCATAGGGCCATATTTTTTCATCGACGATAATGATCGTCACGTTACTGTGAATGGTAATCGTTATCGCGCCATGATTACCGATTATTTTGGGCCCGAATTGGAAGATATGGACTTGGACAACATGTGGTTTCAACAGGACGGGTCCACAAGCCACACAGCACACGTTACAATCGATTTATTGAAGAGTAAGTTTGATGAGCGTGTTATCTCAAGAAATGGACCAGTCGATTGGCCGCCTCGTTCGTGAGATTTAACGCCTCTAGACTTTTTTCCTTGGGGCTACGTCAAGTCATTGGTCTATGCCAACAAGCAGACGACGTTGGAAGAGCCAACACTGAACGCAAAATAGCAGCCGTTTCGGCCGAAATGTGTGGCCGAGTCATCGAAAATTGGGTCTAACGAATCGACCGCTGCAGACGTGCCCGCGGTGTCCATATGAACGTAGTCGAGTTCCATTCATAAATGTTTTGATTGTACTTCAACCCGATAATAAAGTTTTTGAAATATCTTAAATGGTTTGCTTTTTATTTTGAAAAAAAGTTGTCCTTATTGGAAAACCCTTTATAATGATTTTGGTACCATCAAAAAGGTTTTTCTTTGTATTTCACTCTTAGTAGAATATGTAGTATACTTTCTTGTAGTCCAGCAGATTTGCTGTACAATATTGTTCCAAAAATGTATACCCCGTGTTAAGGTCGGTTTTTAAAGGCTTCATACTCTTGAAAATAATAAGAATGAAAAAGAGTATTCTAAGTTTGAGGTAAAATAACCATAAAGAACTTTCAAAATGCACAAGAACTTTATAGAACAATTTTCGCCTCGGACCGCTATAACGTCAGAGATAGACAGAGTATTCAGCATAACGTTAGTCGACCCCATAAAACCCTAGTCATATGTACTTTTTGCATGCTTTTTAGGAATTCAAGTTATTAGCTTTCTTTGAGCCCGTTTGAATTTCCATTCACACACCAAAACTGAAGATTCCGTGAACATTTGCAATTTGTGTGCGGAAAGCGGTTCATAACGCCAATCCTTTAGTGAACAAAATCTCAGGGCAGCTGTGAATCTCGCTCCGATATAGTTTTCTTTCCACTCGCATTTTCTCAGTCCACAGAATCATAGTATTCAGCTCAGCATAAGATAGCTTCTTTACGTAGTCCCTTGCGCTGATCGTACAGGGCATATTACAGCGAGAATTTGATAAAATTCAAGCCTGTTCTTGTTTTTTATTTATATAGTACTGTGAAAATTTTTAGGACCACTTCAATGTTCCGGAATCTTTTCATATTTGGAAACATACTTTCTCAAAGTCTAACAGAGGAGGGTAATCAATGCAGGGCTAATTTCAAAGTATCCTTTTTCATTGATTTTTTTCCCCTCTGTCCAACTTAAAAATGGCATTATCCGGAAAACTTAAGGTTTCTGAATAATTGTAGTGGTCCTATATTTAAAATACTGTATTTTCATTGGTCAAGTCATAAATGAGAAAGGAAAAGTACTCACCGACCCATCATTTTCCACAAGGCAGAGGAATACCACATCCTCTCTGAGAAGTCTCACAGCGGCGTGAAGTGGATGCTTTGTCTTGCTGTTCAGCATTTTGTAGAGCAGAGGTCCAGACATGTGTTCAAAATCCTGAGGGGTCAAATCGTCCCAGTGGGTCGATATCAACCCGGAACAGTATTCCAGCATGCTGGCAGCTCCGACCTCCTCAGCAACGCAGTAAAAACGTACGCATGATCTGACACCAACAGAAGCGACAAGTGCACGCTCGCAGAGCCCCAGAAGACCGGGCAATTGAAACCTATGGGCGGCGCGCAAGAGACCCAAAGCGAGACTGTCATGTTGAAGGTCCACGACGTCTGTGTAGATCCACCTGAGCAGAGCGAAACCCACGTCTGCATCCAAATCCGACCAGTCGATTTCGTCAACATTCGCTAGGACTTCTTCTCGCCACTCCTCAGAACGGGCATTTAAGACAAACTTGTGAGCGGGCATCGCTTTTTCGCCGAGTTTAATTATAAGGTCCGAATACGTTGTGCGACCGTAAAGTGTGGCCACGGTCATGACCAAGCGTGACACAAAACTGCTAAATTCCCCGGTCACATCATTTTCAGCCGAAAAGGCCGCCGCTCTGCTGTATTTTCGCTCCAATTCGGCATAATTTCTTTGGAGTTTCGTGTACTCTTCCTTGAGGAGTTTTAGATGCTTTTCCAATTTGTCCGTTACTTCATTTGAGCTTGCTAAAAAAATATCGACTAGTTTAAATATTGAGGGGACAAAGATGTTTAATATGAATATTGTGATGACAATTGAATTGATTATATTAATAAGCAACAGGTGGCAGCATTTCAATATGTAAAGGAAGAATGTCAAGCGCGCTTATCATTACCGAAAAATCTGGCCACCGCGACTGAGAGGCTCTTATGGATTAATTGCCGGGCATTTGGAGGAATTAGAGCATTTAGTATGTTTATCAATGATCTCATAAACGGCAATCACGACCAGACTAAATTTAAGCGTTTTGCATCCTCAAGGGTTCCGGGGAATTGAACATTAATCACAGAGTTTTAAAACATACATAATAAACATTTGGTCGCTCTATTTACTACAACTTCATCAGAGTTTCACCGAAATACGCCCCTAGCCGCAGAGTGAGCTCGCTCGTGATGGAGCAATTAGTAATTGAAATTTTGCCAGCATCATACCTGTCGCCTGCAAATTTTTCTTACCCATTTCACGGTATTTGTGTTGAACTTCAACAATATGACACTGAAAACTCCTAATTCGGGCGATAATTGCTCAAAAACGCATAATTAGACCTTCGCACTACTTTCTACCGACTGTCAATTTTCTTCTTCGCACACAACGGCAGACCTCGCTGGCAGGGCATGTACAGACGAGTGAAGTTGCGATTGCTATAATAACAACAGCATGGATGACAACTTAATCAGGTTAAAATTCTAAATCAGGCGCTGTTCAAAGTGGAAAATAGAGCTTTGGGTGATTTAATTTTATTCCTGTAGATGGCAGATGAATTTTAAAATTTATAACCGTTTAGTGAAGCAAAGTCTTTTTCGACCTCTGCTCCTACTGCTATGGATAAATAGTAAAGGAAGGGAAATGGTTTTACGGTTGTTTTATTTATTTTTTGTTGAATTTAAAAATTAAAACGCTTTGTACTAGGAAAAAAGAATCATTTTAGAGACTTCTTTTTATATGCATGTTTAAAAATTGTACTTTGTAAAAAGTAGAGAGAGTTTCCAATCATTTTTCTAATTTTATGTAAGATGCCACTCTTAATTTTTAAGAAGTTATACACTGAAAAGATTTTCTGGAATTTGCAATTCTTAGAATTAGTGACAAACGTGACTTAAGTACGCAAGAAAGTGAGGCCGTGGCCTTAGTCTCCAAAAACCTAAAGTAAGTGGCAAGGCTATATAAGTATGGATGTTAGTATCGATCTGAGGATGACTTTTTAAAGGGCAGTCATACCAAGCGGATGTGTTTTGTATTATCCAGTTTCCAAGTTTTTCCCATATTATTTATACCACCCCCTCACACTTAGTTTTTCGTTATCTCTAAAAATGTTAAATTTTGATGGCGTTTTACTTATTTATTTATTTATTTTTTATTTTTTGTTGCTTTTAGGGTTTCGAAGCAAAACGGTGAACCCCTGTAGTATTTTCCCCATGTCAGCCCGTCTCCGTATGTTCCAGTCATTTTATTCAGAGACTATTAAGACTATTGCACTGACATGAACATATGTACGTATAGATAATTGTATCCTCTACAAGGATATGTACAATGATTTTTTCAAAAAAATTGTAATGCTACCTCCCCCACATGCAAAGTGCGGATGAACAAAAAAAAACTTTACTTACCCCACTGAATAATATTCTTTAGCCGTTTTTCAAAATTATGACCCGTTTGTTGAAATATGGGACTCCAAAATGTCCATTTTTTATTCGGTTTGTACTGCGTAAAATATCACCCTCAACGTAATTTCGGAAAAATCTGGAAGAAATCGAAAATACTAGAGCATATATTGAAATTAATACTTTTAAAAATAACACAATTGTACTTAATGGATTAGTATTAAATCCATCGAAATGTAACGCTATTGCCATATACAGAACTGAGATTGACGCTAACTCCCTGCCACCTGTTACGTGCAATTCGAAGTGCATAGATTACGTTACATCAGTCAAGAGCCTAGGGATAGTACTGAACAATAAAATGACATGCTGCGATCACGTAAGTGCCATTTTGCGTAAGGTTTATGGCTGTTTGCGCCAACTGTGGGTTAGGTCCAGCATCCTTTCTATGGGCCTTCGAAAACGACTAGCCAAGGCTCTTATCATGCCGCACTTCACATATGGCAATGTCGTATTCCCATCACTTGACGCGACGTGCAAAAAAAGACTAACTGTAGCCTTGAATGATGTATTGTGCTTCGTATACAATCTGACCAGGCGTAGTCACATGTCCCAGTATATCACTTCACTCCTAGGGTTTCCTCTACTAGTCTACTTGAAACAACATAGGCTGAAATTCTTGCATAAAGTAGTATACATCCAACAACCCTCGTACCTATTTGAAAGGTTAAAATTTATGAGCTCATCGCGACATCTTAGTTTGTCGATCCCTCATTACAAATGTCGATTCGGGGAGCGATCTTTCTTTGTCCAGTGCGTGCGGGATTGGAATCTGCTGCCTGTCAGTATTCAGAGAACAACGTCCAGCGGGTCCTTTTTAAAAAAGGTACAATCCTCGGATCTTTCCTTAGTTTGATCAATATTTTCTTAATTTGAATAAAAGCGCCTTTAAGCATGGATTTAATTTAATTTAATTTAATTTTATTTAAATTTGATTCTAATTTTGAATGAATTGTTAGTTGACTTTTGCTTTAGATTTATATATTTTGCTCATTTTCATTCTGTTTTCTCCTTGTTTTTTTTTTTCTCATTTTGTTTTCTCTTTCTTCTTTTTTTTCTTTTGGTTTGTTAATAATTTTCCCATACTTATTTTCCAATTGAATTTTGTACATTTAAGAACTTGTTCTTTGTACTTTGACACAATAAATTTATTATTATTATTATTATTATTACTTGAGTCAAATAATTTACGAGATAAAGCCGACCAAGTTATGTGTGCACAGTCAGACTCAAAAGAACTGTTCGGAAAAAACCGCGCACACGTCTTGATGTGTTTCTATAATTATTTGTATGGATTTGTATGCATGTCAGTATGCATGTACATATGCACATACATTATATTAATATTATGCATTAGGGGTATTCACTCTTTGGTGTATGTGGCTTTGTATCGCAGCAAATTTTTTCTAAATGTGTTGTATTTCAATACAATGTCCGAAAATAAAATACACGAGGCGAATATTTATTTATTTATTGAATTTCGCTTAATACAAGGTACAAAGAACTTAAATTAATAAGTAAATTAAAATTAACTTAAGCTAAATAAAATGGAAAAAAATGAAATGAACTTAGGGGCTGGGTGGGCTAGTACAGGGGTAATAAAGAGCGCGTTTGACGGAGAGCTTATCTAAATGGAAGTCGAAGGTAGAAGAGTTGTTGGCCTTACGCAGCATACGGGTAAAAGATTCGAACTGGCCATAGTTTGTCCGGTGGGTCTCAAGGCGAAAAGTGGGGAAAGATCTGATGTTGCGGGGGTTGGTATTGAGCGATATTCTAAGAAGGAGGTCAGGGCAGTCAATGGCGCCGACAAGGACTTGGTGGACAAAGACAATATCGACTACATCGCGACGAAGGGAAAGGGGATGGAGATCGATTAATTTTAAGCGGTTTTTATACGGAGGAAGGTCAAGGTGGTCGGACCATGGAAGATTACGCATGGCAAAGCGGATAAATCTTCGTTGGACAGATTCAATTCTGTTGATGGTTGCGGAGTGTGATGGCGACCACATCTGACAGGCATACTCAAGGAGAGGACGGACAAAGCAGATAAAGAGAGATTTGGTGACATAAGGGTTAGAGAACTCCTTAGACCATCGTTTAACGAAGCCAAGAGCGCAATTGGCCCTGTTAATGGAAAGGTCTATGTGGGATCGGAAGTTGAGTTCGTTATCACATATGACATCGAGGTCACGAAGGGACGTGATAGAGGGAACCGGCACACCGGAAAGGAGATAAGGTCTGGGGGGTGTGGAAGTGCGCCTGCGGGAGAAGGTAATTGCTTGGCATTTAGATATATTAAGTTCAAGAAAATTATTCTCGCACCAGGAAAAAAAGGTGTTCAAATCTCCTTGGAGGAGTACGAAGTCAGAGGCATTAGAGGTAGGTTTAAAGATTTTCATATCGTCTGCATACGTTAGAACGTGAGAATGATTAATCAAGTTCACAACATCGTTAGTAGACAATATGAAGATTAGTGGGCCGAGGTGGCTGCCTTGCGGGACTCCGGAGCGGGATGAGAAGGGGCGAAAAATGGAGGAATCAAATCGGACTTTGTACTGACGTTTGTCAAGGTAGGAAGAGATCCATGAAATAACACGGGGAGGAAAAGCAAGATAGTTTAATTTTAGAATGATAATTTCGTGGGAAATTTTGTCGAAGGCTTTGCTAAAGTCAGTTGCTATCGTGTCAACTTCAGCGCCATTTTCCATGGCAAGGAGGGTGTGTGATGCAAAGGTTGTTAGATTGGTGTTCGTGGATCTGTCTTTGAGAAAGCCATGCTCAGAAGGGGACAAGATTGACTTGCAGTGGAATGACATAGAGTCATAGATGAGGCTTTCGAAGAGCTTAGGAATACACGATAATTTGGCGATGGGTCGGTAGTTGGCAATGTCGCTCTTGCAACCCTTTTTATGGATAGGGGTGATGTAAGAATCCTTCCAAAGATCGGGAAAAATTCCTTCTGAAAGAGAAAGCTGGAATAGGGCGGTGAGAGGCTCAATTAAATGGGAGGCGCACTTCTTAAGAAGAATGGCAGGAATACCATCGGGGCCTGGGTCAAAATGGTCAACGAGATCGTTAATTTTGGTAGCAACTAAAGAGGGATCGATGACGATAGAACAAGGGAGGTTTGAATGCTGTTGCGCATGTAAGAGAAGAAGTTAGGATCAGGGGTAGGGTTGTAATCTCTAAAGGATTGACTGAAGAACTTAGCAACGAGGTTGGCAATTACTGAAGGATCGGATGAGGATGACTCGCCGAGATTAAGGACAGGGGGGAAACCGTTAGACTTGCTTTTCAAGTTGATAAACTTATAGAATTGTTTCGGATCCGATATAAGTTTAGATTGCATAGAGGCGAGGTAGTCGGTGTAGAGGGCAGAGCATAGCTCGGAGAAAAGGTTGGAGACAGTGATGTAGGAAGAGTAATCTGCGTCGGACCTGGACAAGAGATAGGAGTGCCATAATTTGTTCCTTTTATTGCGTAAAGAGCGGAGCTCTTTATTATACCAGGGTGGTGACAACACTATTAATTGAAGATTGGGAATTTAAAGACGAATTAAGGAGATTCGAATTACTTAAGAGGAGGTTAAGCTTCACAAAGTCGGCTTTGCGATAGTTAAAGCAAGATCGGTATGACGGGATTACGGGTGTATCAGACGAGTCATAAAAAAGAGAGAGGGAAAGAGAGGATATTGCATTCGATGTAAAAATATCCAATAAGGGAAACCTTTAAGCTTTTGGATTTACAACCTTGTAAACTTTTGGTTTCTGTCATTTTAAATTACTTTTTGTCAGTTTAAAATAAATGTGCATTATTTTCATGAAACATAAATCATTAATCATTCCAATATTCAATGGATGATTGTATAAGATTATAGTTTTAGCCTTTTTGGCTTCCTTTGACGTTTTTATAAATTTTTTAACTCCCGACGCAATCAGACAAATGTTATAAGTTTAACGTGTGTTATGTGTAACTATCTGTCGTATCATAGCTCCCATCATGTTTTTCTATTTGATAAAGAGATGTTATCAATTTCCACAGGTCTGATCGAATCGAAATTTGGTATCCTGTTACTGCAATGATATTGTAAGAACATGATAACTTCTACCTGTTGCTTCAATATCATTTGTAATCTGCAGGTTGTTTTGTTTTTATAGTTTTTTTTCTTGTGTCGAGAGTTTATTAAACTTTGATTATCCATTGTAAGCAAATATACTACAAATTTGCAATTTACATCGAAGTTTGAAAACAGCTATTCTATTATTCTTATTTTAATTTTATCATTTGTAATCAGCTATGGAACACTGCACGAAGATACACAATATTTTGGGGATGTAGTAAAAAGTCTGTTTACATAAATTAAATGTATTTTGTACATTCTCAAGTCTCTTGCTTTTCATGGGCGCAGTTTTTCTTCTATAAGAAATTCTCAGAACGCATTTTCCCGCTCTTCGACAATAATTATCTCGTTTTTATTGAAAGCATAATCAACCTTGAACTCATATTTTCGTGTACGTCGCTACAGCTGATAACTGGAGGATATAGGACTAAGAGTCATAGAAAAACATAAACAAGAAACCCATGGGCTTTTATCGAATACTACTGATAGCGCACACTTGGGAAAGCCAAAAGCCGGTCAGCTGGGTCTATAGATGAGCAATTGGATGAGTTCCCCATTCAAAATTTCTCTATCGCACTACCTCGCGGTTACGCTGGAGTTCTACTAACATAATATTCAAAGTGGAGTAGTTGCTGAATTACATCACACTGAGTATCCACAAACTTTTGAATTTTCGCAGATAGCCTCTGACCTGAGAGTCGGCTCCGAGCCTCCGCGTGCGGTCTATCATTGCTAAGGCTGACCAGTGATCTTGAAATTGATCCTTTGGATTGGTTGAAGATCAGGTGGAGAGGATGACGCTATCAGTTTGTGGTTTTGTTCGGGAATTACGTTGCGCCGGACATGCAAAATTCTATAAAAGCTGGACAGCGAGAGTAAATGCTCCAGTTTTTAAGGATTTGATGAGTGAATCCAATCCAGTCAAAGTAATTAAGGAGTTACGACACGGAGTTTGATCATTACCAGAAATAGGATAGAAATATGAAGTGGAAGGGAATTGCATTTGTGGGTAAGGCGGAGAAACATTGTGATAAAAATTTCAAAAGTTTTCTTTACATTTTCAATTGAACGAAGTGGATTATAATAAAAATTATGCAAAACAAAAATAGATTTATCGTGTAAAAAATCTGGAATGTGCACTAGTAAAAAGAAAAATAAGTTCACGGTCAGACAGACAGTGTTTATAAATTCAATTCTAAAATCTGCTTATGTACTATCAGTGTTTTTCTAGAGCAAAGCACTTGTATCAGAGTGTTTTGTTGTATAATTTTCTTAAATATATCTTTTGATTGCTTAATTCGAGTTATTCCTTGGGCCATAAAGGGTTAAGGTTTTTATATTATATTTTATGAGTAAATTTCGATTATCCTTTAAGAACTAAAGAAAAAAGGTATTTTTCCTGCCAGAATTTTCTCTAGACAAAAATCTCTATTCTTCTGTTCTTTATAAATGTTATATAAATTATTGAAAGTTTGTTTTTTTTCAATTCAATTGCACCTAAACGCTTCGTTCGAACATTTTCAGTTATTCAGTGAAAGCATTATATGTACATTTATCCCGCCATAACATATATTAGCTAAGTTTTATTCGCAGATTTCAAAATAGTGCAAAATGACGGTCAAAAATTGTAAATTTCGTGGGATTGCCATGAAAATTTGTATTTAGGAAAAAAAAAAAAAGCACGATTAAAAATTGCGGAACTTAAACGAATTTAATTAGCACTAAGGATATTTTGTGGCCACTTAATTCGAATCAATTATGAACATTTCGAAATTCAAAATGGCGGACTCAATACGGTAACGGAAGTTTTCGGAAATTGAAGGTATTTTTATGTAGTAAATTTATATCCTAAATCAGTGACATTAAATTCAGCACTGCTTACAAAAATCTGGAAGCTCAAAATGGCAGGTGGATTGGGTCACAATTTTTGAAATCCTATATTTTTTAACTTAAATTTCATATTAGTGGTATGAAGTTGAATCTTGAACATATCAATTCGAAAGTTTAATTATTTGTATGTTTGTTACACAATCACGTTGATGCTGCTTACGAAATCCGTTTTCAAAATAATGATAAATACAGTAATCTCAAAATGGCGACCGCATTTTTCACAGGAATATAATGAGAAAGTAAATTTGAATGGTTGATTTACGACTTAATAATTTAATATTTAAAGTTTGGATGTGTGCAGTAATGTTTAAGCAGAGATAATTTCTATAACAAAAAAATAATCAATATAGGCTGTAATGTTTTCCTATAAGATAATGATGAAGTAGTAAAAAAAATATCCTTTATTTGTTTATCTTATATTAACAATGACAACGTTTAAGTGCAAAATAGGTTATGAGCCCTTCTGATATGGGTTGTGGTACCAAAATAAATTTTGGATGGGGTTCTATAACACATTCACAACTTTTAGTAATACGTCTAAACTTCCTAAGCTTGCTGAAGTACCAGCATTTTAAAAATATTTAACTCAGTAGCTTTTGATACATCGGGTGAAACCAGATTACTCAGATACTACATATAGTTTAATATAAATTTGAACAGACAGTTTGTCCATTTTCTTATTTAAACATTCAGTTCTAAGCAAGTAATCATCATCATGTATCATGTATCATGTATATATATAAAATCGAAAGTTGGTTTGTTTGTTTGTTTGTTTGTTTATTTGTTTGTTTGTTTATTTGTTTGTTGCTCAATCACGCCTAAGCGCCGAGTCCGATCATTTTCATTTTTTGTGTGAAGGTACTACATATTCCGGCCCAACATATAGGCTTATTTTTATTCATGATTTTCAAAATGGTGGACCCCAGATGGCGGTCCAAAATTGAAAATATCAACAGATTGGCATGGAAATTGGTATTTGGGGGTTTTTAGTTGTCCTTATTGCGAATCTATTTTCGAAATTTGGAAAATCAAGATGGCGGATTCAATATGGCGGCCAAAATTTTGGTAGATCGGATGAAACTGGGTAGCCCATCACGCCTAGGCACTGAATCCGAGCTTATTCATTTTTTGGGTGAAAGTACCACATATTCTGGTCCAAAATAAAAGTTACTTTTTATTCACGAATTTCAAAATGGTGGACCTAAGATGATGGCAAAAATTTGAAAATGTGGAGGAATTGCCATAAAATTGGTGTTTGGTGGATTTTGGATACCCTTTTTGCGAATCCATGTTCGAAATTTGCACTGAGAGGTGGCGGATTCAATATGGCGTAGATTAATTTTCGAACTTCAGGGAATTTAAATGAAAAGTAGTACTATGGATATTTTTAGGTAATTTCGAATTTACTATCAAAGTTTGGAAATTCAAAATGGCGGACCCTACACGGTGACGCAAATTTGGTTACACTGGGTGAAACCGGGTAACCTATAACGCCTGAATATTGGATCGAACTTTATTTATTTTTGGGGTGAATATACTTCATACTGCTGCCAAGCATATGTATAGGCTGCCTTTTATTCTCTAATTTCAGAATGACGGAACGAAGATGGTGGCCAAAAATGTTAAATAGTAAGGGATTGGCGTGAAAATTGGTATTTAGGGGTTTTAGATATTCTAATTGCGAATATATATTCGAAACTTGGAAACTCAAAATGGCGGATCCAATATGGCACCCACAATTTTTGTACACGGGATAAAACCGGGCAACCCATCACGCTTAGATGGTGGATTCGATCATATATATTTTTTGGGTGAAGGTTCTATATATTCCGGCCCCATATATAAGATACTTTTTCGCGAATTTTAAAATGGCGAACCCAAGATGGCGGCCAAAAATTGAAAATATCAAGGGCTTGGTATGAAAATAGGTATTTTGGGGGTTGTTGGATGTCCTTATTGCGAATCTATGTTTGAAATTTGGAAGTCAAAATGTTGGATTCAATATGGCGATCAAAATTGTTGTACAGCGATTGAAACGGAGTAGCCCATCACGTCTAAACGCTGGATCCGATCATACTCATTTTTTAAGTTAGGTACTACATATTCTGGTCCAAGATATAGGTTACTTTTTTTGCGAATTTGAAAATGGCAGATCCAAGATGGCGCCCTAAAACTGAAAATATCAAGGGATTGGCGTGAAAATTGGTATTTTGGGGGTTTTTAGTTGTCCTTATTGCGAATCTATGTTCATAATTTGAGAATTAAGATGACGGACCCAATACGACGTGCGACCCAAATATTCGTACACCGGGTGAAACCGGGTAACCCAGATAGTATATGTATAAAATCTATGTATTATTGTCATTGATAAATGATGTTACATACCACGGGATAAGGGTTTTCTTTTTGTTTAATTATTTAATATCGTTTTACTAAATAGTGGTGCGTAATCAGTGAAGCAGGAGTTGATTTTGTTAAATTATAATCTAAAAACATCTACACATTTTAAAATAATCGGACTTGGTAGGAAAAAATGAACGGGTTAATTTTCTTTCTTTATTTATTTGTTAATCTCATATGATGCTTCTTTATTTTGTATTTTTTTTTTTAGCATTCTTCACCTTTCTGTACAACATAAATGCAGAAAGTGTCGATTCATCAGCATCATGCACAGCAACACCCGAGAGCCCCTTGATAAACAAAGGTGGCTCAAATAAGTCCTATATTTGCGCCGCTCCTCGAAATGGAGTAGGACCGCATAAGACCTTCCCGAGCCGATGCGTTTTGGCCACGTATAATTGTCAGCACAAGAGTGCACGTAAGAATTCTGACCATCTAGACTCGCTAATATTTTAATTTTCTTATTTATTTAGCATATATCTATCGCCACGATGGACCTTGTAATAATACTCCAGATGATGCTTGCAAGCACATTTGCCTTCCTATGGACAAATACGTCTGCGGAGGACCAATCAACGGAAACGGTGACAATATCACGTTTGCTAGTGTTTGCGAATTGCAAAATTACAACTGCGACAATGCCGATTCAAGTTAGTGTACTTGCAAAACATTCTGTTTTCTAATTTATGCTTTTCATAGTTTTGCTGAATTTCTTTACTTCTTTATTTACTCATATACTATAGAAAAAGTAAATGTTTCCACTTTATTCAGAATATCGCGTAATAAATGAAGAAGCATGCGAAGATGTTGACTGCCATAGAACTTGTCCAAAGGAAGAAAATCCAATTTGTGCGGCTCCACTCGATCGTAGATCTAACGAAACGAAGTCATTCAAAAATCCGTGCCACATGGAAAACTACAATTGCGGAAATAGGGGCAATGGTAATAATTTCTAGTACTTTTTATAATATCTCTACATAAAATATTTTTCCTCTAGAGTATGAAGTTGTAGGAGCCGGCCCATGTCCTCCCCGTGCGACGAACTCTACATATTTCTCACAAACTACACAATGTGCAAGTTGTCCTAACGATGATCACCCAATTTGTGGCAAATCTCCAGCACATGAAGCCGGGAAGTCGTTTAAAAATCTATGTGAAATGATACGCTTTAATTGTGTGCATAATTCACGTAAGGATATAGATTAAGTTTTATGAAAGAAGATATTTGTAGTTTGCAATTACTTTTAGATTACACGTACAAGCATGATGGAAAATGCGTCCAAAGTTGCGCTACTACATGCCCTGACGTAACGCAACCTGTCTGTGCTGCTTCCTTAAGAGGTCATGGCCCTCCAAGAACATTTAGGAATAAATGTCTTTTGGATCTGCATAATTGCGATGCTGATATTTCGAACTGTAAATAGTTTAAACATTTAAATTTTCCTAAATGCTTTTCGTACGACTCAATTTATGTCTTAACTTTATTAGCTGATGATATTTTTGAATTCCTCTCTCCGAGAGAATGCCAACTAACTGATACACTTTCCCCACCGCGCTCACCGATAGCACCATGCCACAGAATCTGTCCCCCCGAATTTGTACCGATTTGTGCGAGGTCAAACCGAAATTCAAATATACGTCATAACTTCCACAACAGATGCGCCATGGAAAATTATAGCTGCCTCTATCCACAAGACTGTAATTCTTAAAATCTACTTATAAAAGATATTTTATTCAAATTAGAATATTTTCAGCATACTCCTTTTATCATGAAGGAAGATGCGAACAGTATCCTCCTTCCTCTGAACGCCTTTGTCGAATCCAACTTTGCAGACAGGAAGCCGAAGCACCAATTTGCGCTATTCCACAAAATGGAATTGGACCTAATTTAAACTTCGCTGGAAACTGTTCGTTACAAAATTACAACTGTATCAATAAGAGCACTGGTATGTCTAAAATTTGCTGAATTTCGATTTTTTATTCAGTACAATTTTTAGACTACATCTTCTACCACAACAACCACTGCAAAAATGTTATTCCACCCTCTGGAAATATCTTTTCCTGCAAAAAAATCTGCAGTAGCTTAGAATCATCTATTTGTGGTGTGTCCAGGCACTTTAAATCCAAAATGACTTTCAAGAACCTGTGCGAGATGGACAACTATAATTGCGACCATGCCATGTTAGGAAGTGAGTCTATGATGAAATACCGTCCTTAAACAAAAAGTTTGATATTTACAAGGTTGTATGACTCGATTGTGTTAAAACACATTGCGATAGTCGACTCAATAATTTAGTTTTATAAAACTTATTGCTGAATTACACACAGATAATTCATTTATGAATACACATTTTAGTTTTAATTGAATTACAATCAATAAGGTTGCAAATTAATATTATAACAGATGTTTTTAACTACTTTGTTTTACAGCATACGAATTCTCGCATGAAGGTAGGTGCGACATTGAGACAGCGCCAACCCCACCGGTAATGATAGGACCAGAATGCCAAAAGTTTTGTACGGATAGTTATGAGCCACTTTGTGCCATACCTTCATTTGGTTTAAAAATTCAAAGGACGTTCCACAATCCTTGCATTTTTGATAAATATAATTGCGAACACTTTTTGATAAGTAAGTTTTTTGGAACTAATGGTCGTTTTAAATTTTGTAGCTAATGACATTAAAGAAGCTGAATTTAGTAACGTTTTAAAAATTATTAATAATTAGGCACTGATTTAATTCAGCTTAGTAATTTTTTTATTGAAGTATTAAAGAATTTTTTCATTCATACTACATCAATACCTCCTTTTTGAAACCTCCAGAATATGAAACCCTTCATGCAGGTGAATGTAGGACTACTGAGATTTCGCCTCCTCTACCACTGCCAATCACTCCAAGCTTTCCGATTATAGAGACTAAATGTCTTCGAATTCGCTGCTCTCACGAGTACAAACCGATCTGTGGTCAATCTAGATCGCTATCACATCAGCAGAAGACTTTCTCTAGCAGCTGCCTGATGGACTTTTATAACTGCGAACATGAATCAGATCGTAAGTAATTTTATTTTTTATTTGAAGAGCGCCATTTCTTATTTGAAAGTGTTCATCAGAATTCGAATTCTTGCATCATGGAGTTTGCAAGTCCCATTCTCTGCCAGCACCAGGAATATCCTGCATCAAGAACTGTGAATGCACACGAAGACCCGTTTGCTCGAAATCTAGGTTTGGACAGATGAGAAAAACCTTCGCTAACCAATGCAAGTTGGAAAATTATAATTCGGAGCATTACACCGATCGTTAGTATCATAAAAGGACTTCTTAAATAAAATAGATTTTAATT
Organism: Tolmerus cingulatus; assembly: GCA_959613345.1. Lineage (NCBI taxonomy): Eukaryota > Metazoa > Arthropoda > Insecta > Diptera > Asilidae > Tolmerus > Tolmerus cingulatus. The sequence goes on along the minus strand of OY390709.1, from coordinate 16,863,310 downwards.
CTCTTTCTCCAATAGCTTATGACATTGTTCATGAAGGCGAATGTGCAATAACCGCTAACCCCTTGCCCATAACTTTTAAGAGTTGTAAGCGTGACTGTGAGTGCGATTATAAGCCGGTTTGTGCATCTCCAAGAAATCGATTTGGACCTCGCTTGACCTTTACGAATAGATGTAAGCTGGACAATCATAATTGTGAAACTTCTGGAGATGATCGTAAGTTATTTATTTCGCCCATAAATTAATTCATGAATATATTGAATATTTTCAAGTTGAAGTTGAGTCATATGGAAATTATGATTGTGAAAGCTAAAAGAAGTTATACATATTTCTAGAATACGACTTTGAGCATGAAGGGCCATGTCCACAATTTGAAAAAATAATTAAAGCACCAACGAATCCTCCAAATATTCACGTAGGTGCAATTCGGGACTGTTTCCGCGAGTGCAGTAAAGATTACCAGCCCGTTTGTGCAAAGCTGCGCGATAATTTGGGCTTAGCACAACTTACAAGAACATTCCACAACAGGTGTGAATTTGAGAATCACAATTGTTTATTCACATTGACCCGTAAGTTTTGAAGCGTAGCCCAAAAGAACCTCTTTTGAAGATGTTGGTCTTATTTTTCAGAGTACGAACTCCTCCATGGAATTGAATGCCCTGACGATAGAACGTCGTAGAACTCAGTCCGATGGAGTACTGTAGGATTTTTTGTTGTTATACTTTAGTAGATTTGATAAGAGTACTATTTTTACAATAAAGAATTTTTTATAGCGAAGAAGCATTTTTTAAATATATTTTTCGATATTTTATATTGTGGAGTTAATGCATTTGAGTACTTTCTTAATGTATTTGAGTAATTCGTGTAAGAATTAATAAGTAAATTCTTTATTTCAAGACAACGCAAAGATAATTAACAATCTATGTATAATGCGGTTGATGGGGATTGCCGAAACTAGGGCAAATATTCTTATATTTAGATTTTGCAAAGTAAGTAAGTTGAGTTAGCGGAACATAATATCCTTTAGGGGTCGGTAAAAAGAGAAAAATAATAATAATAATTTATTAGTTATCCATATATTGAAGATTACATTCCTATAGTTCGTCTTAACATGGAGGAGAGGAAACGATTTGCTAAAGCTTTTCACACTTCACTAGAGATTGCAAGAAAAAAATGAAATATCTGTTTAGTGTGGAGAAGAACTTGAGAAGGAGGAGGAGTAAGACTGATTAGATGTGTACATTTTGCTGAAAAACATCAGGCGTTTGATTAAGATTTTGCAAATACAATAAGGGAACAAAAGATTAATGGCCTAATGGAACCCAAAGGGCTAAAGCTATCCCCAGAAGGGAGGCTAGAAGAATGGTAAAATTGGAATGTGAAGGTGAGGTATGATCAGATAATGAATCGGTAGCCACTGATGTAGATAGGAGATAATAGTAAATGACAGCCAAATGGGTATTAAGAATAAGACTACGAATGGTTTTAATTTAGGAGCTAAAAAAATGTGGACTACTAAAAGGTGAAAACAATGTCACAAGTAAAGGATAGATTAGTCGGCACGAAGAGAAAAGTTATATACCTCCTGGGTATTAATTCAAAAAATCCTCATAATGAAATAGTAGGATTATTAATTTTTTAATTAAGTCCGCAAACAACATCAAGTTGGTTGATGTTAATAACATTCCTATTTAAGTTCTCTGATGACTTTTTGTTCCTGGTTGGGGCGGTAGTGTTGGTGATTTAATAATTAAAGTTCAAGAGGCTATTGCAATCTTTGTGAAAGACGCTTATAAGATTGGAATGGAGCCAAATACTCATAAATCAAGAAGTTTGTTGTTTACATCCAGGAAAAATTTTGAAATTAAAATCTCGGAACACATGCGTGGGTAGGGTGTGTGAATTAATTAAAGTTCAATGAACATATACTTTCTCAAGAGAAATAAAAATCAAAACCCTTTATTGGGAAATATTAAGATTAACCGAAAGCAATGTTAAAGTAATTTAACTAGTAAATGGTGTTAACTTTGGAATAAACTGCAGAAATGGTTTAATAATGTTTAAAATTTTGTCAATGAATCCAAGCTGCTAAATAGAAAAATTCTCTAACGAACTACTCAGGAAGATTTTGGGACTGACCCACAGTACTTCGAATTGGGTCTTTATGTCCTGGCAAATTATTTCCCACCGAAATGGAGATCGGAACTTATTTTAGCGAATTACAACAAAAGGATAAAAGATCTTAAGTTATCTGTGTACATATATAGTGTGAATTAATTAAGAAAGCTAGAATTTTGAGTCGACTATTGTGGTTTTCCTCACACATGGATATAAGCGAAAACTGAGTATGCGAGTGGGACAAAAACGGAGGGTGAAATTTTTACGACATGGCTGATTATTGATTTTCCTAAATATAAAAAAAAAGTCTGCCAGGAATGAAGGTGGGAAGTGGAGGAGATAAGCAAGACTAAGGGAAGGTTCTTTGCGACGGTTCACCCGGGGGTTGGAACGAGGCCGTGGTTTAAAAAAGAATAACATAGCAAGCGGCAGGCATAATTTGAAAAATCAATAGCAAAATAGATGATGTGTGGAAAGCGATTTGTGTGAAGAATGTGGAATGGTAGAAGATGCCAGAAGTACAAAGATAATTGTCCAACTCTAAAGGTAGGTTGATTTTCACTTGCCGAGGCTCTGTCGTCGCTTACGAATAAAGTAACTGATTAATCGACATTTTTAGGGCAATCAGGAATATGTAGAGGGCCCGTCCCAATCCAAGTCTTCGTCTACCTTTTCTTATGACAGTTTATTACTTCAGCGAACACGCTGAACTATTCTTCCAATTAAGACGAAAGCAAAACTAATCTGACCGACTTTGTTTGCTTAGCTTGTAATTTGACGCCTACTTCACTATTTCACGAAGTTAACCTAAGCCTTGACTCACTCATCAAGCTAAGCAATTTGCTAAACTGTTATACTTCGTAGCCAAGCTTACAGCCATAGTCATGAATTCGGACAGAGTGTAGCTCGGCGTGGCGTCACAAACTGTCATAACAAGACGTAAGAGAAGACGAAGACGAAGACTTGGATTCGGACAGGCCCAGAATATAAAGTACTAAAGACGTGTTTGGTTCGGTAATTTTATTATAGCACTGGCTGGCAGTCTTTGCCTACTTGATCTAATTAAATATCAATCACAGATATTGCTGTTTACCATATATTTATAAATTTGTACGTATACAAAGGAAAAATTTGAAAATTTGACAAAGTCAAGTATTTATACATATACTAGAAAGCATTTTCTGTTTTTAAATTTTAATTACTATTTCGGACATTGCTATTTTTCGGTTGTTTGTTTTTCTGTTGATGATCCATCTGTCGCTATTCCCATTGCCTCCCGCTGTTTACACTTTGTGCAATCGGTTCGTGCTTACTTTGCTGTCCGGTGTGACTAACTTTTTGCCGACTCCGTTGCTCTCTTTTCCCGTGGTGTAATCATCTGCTTTGTTGTGCTGCCTCGACCACTTCCCGGATTTCAACATCACGTCGGTCTTCTGCCTACTGCGAGCTTCACGATGAGCGCCTGCAAGGTATGCAATGGGTCTCTTTCCGGCGACTTGATCGAGTGCTATGGGGTCTGCAGGCAGTTTTTCCACGCAGCTTGCCTAAAGCGCGGCGCCCGTTCGTCTTCATCCGCTGGTCTTTCTACGTGTAACGAGTGCTCCGACATCAAACCGTGTCACGTTCTTCGTGCTCTGGCAACTATCTCAGACAACCTCTTTAGCGAGCAATCACTTCTCGCCGCCAAGGTGCAGTCCTCGCTGGGTAGTTGCTCATGTTCTCAGACCGTCCCCGATGAAATCTCATCGATTAACTCGAGACTCCTGGATATGGAGAGGAAAACTGAGACACTCCTGGAGAAGTCCCATTTGATATTTACTAAAATATCTACTGCAGTGCGTACCCTGGACGACCTCTACTCTGTGTTTTCTGCTTCCGATCTTCCCGCGGCTGTTCTCCCTGCTGTCGATGATGTTCGCCGCTCGGTGAAGCAGATTAGAAATGACCTCGGCTCTTGCTCTGCGGCTGTGTCTGCCAACGCTGCGCTCCTCGGCTCCATCTCCGCTGATCTTCGCTCGCCCTCTCGCTTGTCCACAACGGGACCCACAAGTGATTCGGTCATCTGCTGCCCCTCCCCTAGTCTGGACCGTGTGCCCACACTTTCTGCCACGCCTCCCCTGCATACCTCTACCGTTTCGGTGCAGACTTCCGCTTCTGACTTGGTCCCTCCATTGTCTAAATTCGGCACTCTCTGGACGGAAAAGGAATGGAGCTCTAGACTGGAAAAACTCCACCGCCTCAACGTCGCTGCCTCAGAGACCTCCTCAGTGCTTCTAGTGACTGGTGCCCCCCATCTTGCTGATGTGGCTTGGATCCGCACATTCTTCGTTGGACACTTCTCGATCTCTCCAATCGACTGCGTGAAACTCCGCCCGCCCAATGCTGATGGACCTTCCAAATTTAAGGTTACTCTTCATGGTAAATACGAGTGGCTCTTCTCCCGTCCCGTTAGCTACGCTAATATTAGTATAACCAGGTGGATGTCTAAGTCTGTTAGCTTCAAGTCTAATTCTAGTCACCCTCGTAATGTATGGACTAACTCCAGAAACATTACTATAGCTAAGACTAACCCTAGCCCTAATTCTATACTTAAGACTAACTCTAGTCATACTACTAAAGCTAAGGTCAACCCTAGCCCTAATGCTAAACTTAAGCCTAACTCTAGCCCCTCTGTCACTCCCAAATCTACTACTAGCCCTAAATCACCTTCCCACAAACCTAAAGGGTATCCCTCCAACAAGCCGACTAAGCGTCGCTCTAGCCCTCCCACTCTCGCCAATCCTTCTTCCCCTAATCCTAACTCAAACTGGCAGTTCAAGGCTAGGCTCTTCCCCAACTTCAACTTCTCCATCCCTCCCAAATACCCTAACTTTGTCAAATCGAATACCTTAGTTCCCTCTCAACCAGCCGTTCCATCCCCCTCCCCCCTTCCTCCCTCTCCTTCCTCTTCTGCCTTGGGCCCACCTCCCTCCAATCCGGACCGCCTCCCCTCCAACCCCCTCCCCCCCAGCAGACCTTCATTCATTGACCCTCTCCTCCCCCCTATTGTCAAACTCACCATGCGGTCGGCTGAATCTACCGAAGGTCGCTATCTGTTGTCCCGCTTTCGTGACCATAGAATCTATGACAACGTCCGCCTCCTCCTTGCCTACCTTCATGACAAGCCTGACTCCGTCTGCATTGACGGAAAAACTAAAACCAATGTGCTTGTTTCAATTCACCAGGAAGGCCTCCCCACTGACTTGTCCACCCTTCGCGACCTGTTCCTTAAGTTTCATGCTGAATTCGGCATCTCCCCTGATAAGGTCTCCTCTGACCTTACCTCTTTTGCCTCCTACGTCAGCTCTCGACGTATCTCCCACCTTCAAAGAGCCCAGAACGATCATAAATCTTACTTTAGTTCCTAACTCGACCGGCTCTGGCTTTTCCCACGCTCACTTTCCTTGCTGTCTTTCCCTATACTACCAAAATGTCAGAGGATTACGCACCAAAACTGCCTCTGTTTTTCAGAACTCCCTCGTTTTTCCATATGACATTTTTGCCCTAACCGAAACTAACCTTACTCCCAATATTTATAGCAGTGAACTTTTTTCAGCGGATTTTTCAGTTTTTCGTGCCGACGCCTGCGACGATAACTTAACCCTCTCTAACGGCGGCGTACTTCTGGCTGTGCGTACTAGCTTCGGCGCTACTCTCCTCACTTCTTCTAATTCCTGCCTCCTCAATTTTGTCTGCATTAAAATCCCATTAGCTAGCAAATTCCTTTATGTCCTTTGTGCATACATTCGCCTCTCCCAACCGCTCGAGGCTTTCCAACTTGCCACCGATACGATCGACTCCATTTTCTGTACCCTTGGGCCCAACGATGAAATCATCGTTCTCGGCGACTTCAATCTCCCCCATCTGGTATGGCTTCGATCTGATGACGAGCTTCACTATATCCCCACTAACATCCTCTCCGATAAGGAAACCCTTTTTGTCGACCGTCTTTCCGACTCCGGTCTTTACCAAATTAGTGGCATTACCAACAATCTTGGCAGACAACTCGACCTGGTCTTCTCCTCTGACCCTGTGAACTCGGTTGTCTCTCAGAGCCCTCATCTTCTTTCCACTCTTGATCAGTACCACCCTCCACTCTTCCTCACTCTTGGCCTTGTGCCCCCACCTCTTCACACCACCTCTGAGACTTCTTACCACTTCAATTTCCGCCGAGGCGACTTTGGCAAATTGAACCACCTTCTCTCTCAATCGTCCGTTCTTTCCCTCTCAGCGGAGTCCAAGCTTCCCGTTGCTGATGCCCTCGACCTCTTTTATAGTGAGCTGTTCGCGTGCCTGACCCAAACTTTCCCTTTTCAACCTCGGAGAGATCATGCCTTCTCCCCCCCTGGTATAACAAAGAAATTCGATCCCTTCGGAATAGAAGGAACAAACTTTGGCAATCCTACCTCCTATCTCGTTCCACCTCCGACTACTCCAATTACCTCTCGGCGCCTTCCTTCTTCTCCGCTCGCAGCGAATCTTCTTATATCGATTACCTTAATTACATGCAGTCCACCCTCGTCTCCGATCCCAAACGCTTTTACCAATTTATTAACATCAAAAAGAAGTCCAGCGGTTACCCTTCTACCCTTAAACTCAATGAGACTTCTTCCTCCGACCCTGTTACAATAGCTAATCTCTTTGCTCTCCATTTCAGCCAGTCTTTCTGTGATCACTCAATAGATCCTGACTCTAGCTATTTCCACTTTCTGGAATCGCGTCCACAGACCTCCCTTGCCTCCATTACCATTGACCCTTCAATGGTTGCTACCGCCATTGCCGCCCTCCCTGCCGATCATAACCCTGGCCCTGACGGTATCACTGCTTTAATCCTTAAAGAGTGTGCCCAACACTTGGTCGGTCCCCTTTCCTCTATTTTTAATCTCTCCATCTCCCAGGGTGTTTTCCCTGCCAGGTGGAAGGATTGTTTTATCATCCCCATCCATAAAAAGGGCTGTAAGAGTGAGATATCCAATTACCGCCCCATTGCTAAACTGTCCACCATTCCTAAACTCTTCGAAAGCATCGTTTACGATTGCTTGTTCTTTCACTGCAAACCCATCTTTTCTCAATTCCAACATGGTTTCCTTAAAGGCAGATCCACTATTACAAACCTCACCGACTTCGTCTCCAAAACCCTGTGTGCCCTTGGAAAAGGTGATGAGGTTGACGTCATCGCTACTGACTTCAGTAAGGCATTTGACAAAATCTCACACAAATTAATTCTCTTCAAAATTCACTCCCTTGGCTTCAATCAACTCTTTTCTTCCTGGTTGAAGTCCTATCTTAATCACCGCCAGTACAGGGTCTTTTTCTGCTCGTCCTTTTCCAACTCGTTCGTGGCCAACTCGGGGGTCCCTCAGGGTAGCCACTTAGGTCCGTTGTTTTTCATACTGGCCATAAATGACGTCGAGTGTGTTATCAAGCACTCCGACCTGTCCATTTACGCCGACGATATGAAAATCTCTAAACGGATATCCTCCACCTCTGACCCCCGTCTGCTTCAACAAGATCTTAACAACTTTGGCATTTGGTGCACTAAAAACTCTCTTGAGCTCAATATCTCCAAATGCCAATCCATCACCTATTCCCGCAAACGCCCCTCTTCCCCCAACAGAGTCTATTACTTGTCTGGCGAACCTATCCCCTCCGTTTCCTCTCTTCGCGATCTAGGCGTCACCTGTGATAGTGAACTTAACTTTCGCGAACACATTGACAGTGTGATTGCCAGAGCCAACTCCGCGCTAGGCTTCGTTAAGCGATGGTCCAAGGAGTTCCTTAACCCATACGTCGCCAAATCCCTCTTTGTCACCTTTGTTAGGCCTCTCCTGGAATACGCTAGCCAAGTTTGGTCTCCTTACCAATTTTCTAGTATCAACAGGATAGAGGCTGTGCAGCGTAGGTTCCTCCGTTTTGCTTTACGCGAGCTCCCCTGGTCTGACCCTCAAAACCTTCCGCCCTACGAAAACCGCTTTCGGCTCATTAACTTGTTGCCTCTATGGAAGCGGCGCGACCTTGCCGATATCACTTTCATTCACCAACTACTCATGGGCGAGATTGACTGTCCTTCTCTACTCGAGCGGATCGCTATCTACACCAACCCCCGTAACCTCCGCTTGGCCCCTCTCTTTCGCCCTCCTTACCATCGAACCAACTACGGTCTTTCTGAGCCCCTTACAAGAATGCTTCGAAGAGCCAACTCCCACCCTTCCTTTGACTTTAACCTGAGAAAAAAATCTCTCAGGCACCACCTAATTTAGTCTTCCCTAATCTGCCTTGTTCCTTCCCTTCCTCCATTTTCTCCCGTTTCTCCCCTTACTTTAAGTCTTTAGTCTTTAGTTTTGTTTTTTTTTTTTGCTTGTTAATCTATGTTAGCTTGTATTAAGCGTTAAATAAATAAATAAATAAATATGGAAAGCATGCTCACTTGTGTATAAAGTTAATAGTAGCATCTGTTGTATTTTTCGTTTTTCGTGATAAACTGATTAAATTTGAAAATCTCTTAAGTATCAAGATGTTCTATATATTAAGCTTGTAACAAGCAAGGTGGAAGCTAAGGACACTTCGGATTGTCCTGAGAAAACTAAAATTGAGGATCTTTGGAACCGCTAGAACAGTTTACGGGGAGATTAAAGTATTTAATTCAATTTTTTCATAATTTTTTTTATTTTTTTATTTTAATGAATAACATCTCAAAAATATTGCGTCCAAATTTTAAGTCGTTCCGAGCAAAATTGACGAAGTTATGAGCATTTGAGCGACCGTTGCTCTTAACCGATTTTCTCTATACCTGTAGGACGCTCTTACCTGGCGTGCTATTCTTTCCCTTTATAATTCCCAAATTTAAGAGTTTTGCGTAGACAAGAACATATATGTAGATGCTTTAGATCTCCTTGACGAAGGCTCATTGCTCTATTATGGACCTCGCATCAATGACTCTATGTGAGTATGAAAGGATCATCGAGTTTTATTTCGAATTTTTTAGGGTGCAAAATTTTAAAGCGTTTTTCTGAAACTCGTCATTTGTGAAGTCCGCGTTCATTATAACTCAAAATCTACTAAACTGTTTGTTTTGAAGTTTTGCACAGTACTTCTTTACATAATTCACCAGGTAACGATGGAAGCCTTTTTTTTTTTTAGTATTTATTAATTTTACAACAAAAAATTAGCCGATTTTTTTTTAGCAAAAATCAGAATTTTTGCTTCCAAGTACTTCTAAAACTTTAAAAATAAAAAACAAAAACCTCCCTGGGTTACCTCGAGAAACATCTTCTTTAACAAATGCATTTTGAGTTTTTTATTTGGGATAATTCTGTGGCAAGTTATGATGAATACCGCAAAATACCTTTTTTTCGAGGCGCTTCCGGAAATTCACTGTTACTCAGTTAATGATAACTATTAAATAGTAAAAAATTATATAAATATTGTTCACATATTGTTTTATTATGTGCAAATTGAATACATAAATTAGCGGTGCCCGTATTGCCAAAAACATTCTTGGAAACATACCAATTTTTCACCGAATTAACTTTAACCTCTCCTTAAATAACTTGGATGAGAGGACAATCAAATTCCAATTGGTCAATGGGGTTAGTGTTGCCTTGACCACAAAGTCACTTCGAGTGACGCCCATATGACTAGTTAAAATTATAACAACAACAACAATATATTTTATTATTTCATAAATGTAAATTACAAATCAAAAAAATTTGATAGCTACAAATTCTGTATTTGAGGCTTAATACTTATGCACTTTTCGATATATTTTCTTTTATTGACTATTGAAGTAAATCAAGAAAGAGAATTTTGAACAAATTAAGTCACCTTTTTTAACAGGGCACGTTCATAAATTTCACCACCGTTAAAAAGCAAGAACACATTTCGAGTAAAAGTACAGACATGAACCATTACTGCGTCCGCAAATTGTGTTTTAAACTGTACTCACAGCTGATATTTAAGTGTGACAAGTGTTTGTTTTTGATTGAGGGGAATTCAGTTGGCAGTGATTTTGCCGGCAAATTAGATTGTTTTGTGAATATCTTTAAAATAAACCAACCAAACGATATGATTCACGTTGTTTATGCGATTTTGCTACTTAATTCGCTATTGCAAGCAGCCAATTGTGTTGACATTCCCAACGATACGTTCATACCGACGAAAGAGTGGCAAACTGTGGGAGATGGTGTGTACAGCAAAAAATATTTAAAGTATAAAATTCCTGTTTTTATTTGCACCCTATTCAGAACAGGCTATTCCTGCTGGCCTCCACATAAGGATCAATTTGCAAACTGGGAAGAAAGAAGCCAAATTACTTGAAGATGACAACAGCAAAAAGGGCCTTTCGGTGCTCCCGAATTCCAACGACAGCACGCCAAAATCTTCGCAGCCGATTACCGACATATTGGAGGAACGTTTGAAGAAGATTACTTGGAACCCGTTGAAGGGCAGCTCCACTGGGAACAGCGGTCACACCGCCGAAGAAGCTCCAACAAAGAATCGAACCTATCAGGAGATTAAGGACGACATGAGGGAAATTAAAATGAACATGGAAACGGATACCGAGATTATAACGCGGCTAGTTAACGATTTTTTGGATTTCAGCCCGAGCCAAGCCACCTACAGTCAATACGCCAACATTCTGGATGATATAAATTACTTGGTCCATCAAATCGACAACTCTCTCTGGTTCATCCAAGAAGGCGGCCTTGAATCGATCCTCTTGCCAATGATTGTGAATGAAACCGACGTCGTTCTGCGGGCGAAATCTCTGCGAATCTTGGGAGCTCTCTGCCAGAACAATCCGAAAGCACAAGTGATGATTTTTGGACGTAATTTCGGAAGCTTCCTCAGTCAGATCCTAATCACCTCTAGCAACACAGAGGAGCTCTCGACTTGTCTCTACGCATTTGGGGGTTTGCTGAGGAGATTCCCCTATGCCCAGAAGGAAATACTTTCTAAATACGGAACTAAGGCTTTAATGTCTGTTATAAACAGAGACACCGATCTCAAAACTAAAGTCAAAGCGATAACCTTCATCGGGGATTTGCTTGTTGAAAAGGAGGTGAACAATCCCGAATCTATGAAACAGTACGAAGAAGTACTGCTCGAGGAATGGCTTAACGAAAACAACTTCTGCCACATCATTGTAGACTTCGTCGTAGAAAGCCAAAATCAACTGGTGGTCAACATCGACCTTGCTGGCTATATAGCGCAAGCGTTAGGGCCTGCTAAGACGATTTGCTCCGAGAGCTGGACGGACAGTTTTATTCTTAAAAATGCATTAATGTCTATCAGGGACAGGTTTGGGGGTACCCAGGAGGAGTACCTCGTAGAAATTGCTCTGGAATATGAAATATTAATTAGACTACTTTACGGATACAATTCCGGCAGAGATGAACTATAATTTTAAAGGATAAATTAGGGCAATGTTTTGTAGAGACTGAATTTAATAAATTTATTTGAGTTGATAAAAATTTTCATTTTTGTAAATTATATCTTATCCCTGTTTTAATTTCGGTATAAAGCTCTCATCGATTTAATTCGAAGTCGAAAATTTAACAAAGTTGGAGGAAACAATTTTACAATTATAGAGTTAAAAACTACGCTCACATGAAATGATCAGGTTCTGACAATTCACATGAATCGTTGTGTAATTTTCTAAAAAAACCTAAACTAATGAAATCCATGTTTCTTTTCGACTTCTTTAGAGGAATGTAAAAAAGAAAAAACTGTACCCTTTCACAGAAAACCCTTTAAGAAAAGTGTGCTTTACAACATAAACGTAAAATTTCCAATGGCGCATCAATTAAAAACAACTAACGAAACTATTTCTCAGGTCAACCGTTAATAGTTGAACTTTGTTTTCACGGTTACTTATTTTTTAGGGTAACAAACAAACAGATTTACCTGGGAGGATATCCGTAAAGGGCTGGTCCTCAATTCGCGTGAAAACGGGTACTGAAAGAAAGACGTCCCGGTTAAATGCGTGCACGATCACTTTACGATAGACATTTGCCTTGATCCCAATTTTTTGGTGAACATTTCCATAAATTTGGGTGGTAGTAGTGACTAACATCCTTCCACCCTTTTTGTGTAAGGATTAACCTTAATGCGTTTATTGGAGACGAAAATCTTAACGGTTTAGTGTTTTACGAGAGAAACATAAAGCTCAAGAAAGGTTAATTTTTACGGCGTAGTCCCATTGTAAAGTTCTTCCATGTTTGCACAAGTACATATCTTTCTTTAGTTTTTGTCATGCAGTTTATGGTTTACATTTTTAAAACATTCCGGGCAATTGCAGTTTGCATCATGTTTACATAGGACGAACTGAAAGTTAACAGCTATTACAATTACATTTTAGAAGATAGGTGGCAAAGCATGTTTGATGTGACTACTAACTCTGCATGATCAGAGCAAGAAATTCTAGAGACACCTTTGGATATAATAAGTATACTTTTTTTGTATCATTTATCGACTTCTCTCACTAAGCAAAACGCAATGCTTCCGTATTTTAAAGAATTTAAATTAGTATTTTAGTTATTTTTAGTGCCTAGTACAGCAAAACCAATGAAACAATTACCTGCAAATACTGGAAAGCGCTGCAAAATATACATATTTTGTAAACTCAAAAGAGATTTCTAACGTCTCATATATTTTGTATACATTATACATAAATTTAAAACTGAATTCGTAATAAAACGTTCGATTCTAAATTTTCTAAATGATTTTGTAATTAGTTTGACTGCTTTAAAACGTTTTTACCCAGAATGCTCGCCATATTCTCATTAAAAATAATTTTATCTTTCTTAATGAAACTTAACCGTTTTATTGCGTCGATTTGGCCACTGCTCACAGAAATGTTAACGATTTTCTAAGACCAATTGACTCGAGCCGCACTAATGAGGTAATTAAGAGTATCACCCAAATTTCCTCGACATGTCGCACCTTCATAAGGGCTTAATAATTATTGGAGTGTCTAGTATTTTGCATGAAGTATTGTTATGAGGGACTACTGTGGTATATACATAACATTTTGTTGATTCTGAAATGGAACCAAATTATAATATAAATTTTGTGTGCCAGTTGTTTTATAACATAAAAATTATAATATTCTATAAGTCTAGCTGGCGGCTTAATGATTTAAATTTAATTGATTTGTATTTTTATTTTTGTTTTTTTTTTGTAAATAAGTGAACATTTAAGGAGCTGGCGGAAAAAACGCTTTAGTTACACGTTTTCTTTTTAAATTTGACTGTATGTACATCAAATTTTTTAATTCTTCAATTAAAACGACCTGAAAGTGTCAAAATGGATTCAGAAATTGGTGATTAGATCGAAGCAGTATACGTTTTAAGAGCTGTGAATAAATGAGCCCGTTTTCGTTCAAAATGAAATAATTTTCATACAAATCTAAGATGTTTCGTTTTGGAATTATTGTACTTTTACTGTTTTTTATTGGGGCACGATAAAGTCGACTCTTTCTACTTTTTTGGCAATTTGAGTTTCCAAAAGAAAAAGTTCAAGTTCAAGCAGGAGTGACGCCTTAAATACAATCAAGAGGCAATCAAAATGTACAATAGCACTAGTCGCAAACAAACGATAGATTTAATTTTTTAAATTTAAATATCTTCTGTTTTATGTGAGCTAAGAATCTTAATTTAACAAACACAATGTGAAATAAAATCACAAATACTCTATGGGAAAAAAAAACACTTTAAAATAAAAGTCGATTTTAAGGATGTCATTCTTGTTTTCCTCTGTAAAATTTAATTAAATAATTTTGTTCGAAATCTCCACATTCCATCTTAACATACGCTGAGCGAAATTCATTTATAACCTCAATTTTTTATTGTTCTAGGAAATTACGAAATGTATTTCTAAAATTTATTTAAGGGAATTGCTAAGGACCAATAGTGCAACTTGTTTGTAAAATATTTATTTATTCGCATAATATCAAATATATGTATAATATAATTAACCAGTTTTAACAAAAAATAGGCGCGAAATTGAATTTACGTACTTTTGAATTTTCTAAAAATAAGGAAAAACAAGAAAAGTGGTAATAAATAAAAGTTATTTTTAGTACTTCGTATGACTTCCTTCGCTTCAAGTTGTATGGAAAATTCGATTCGGCATCAAATTTACTAAATTTTCAATACTAGTACAACTGACCCTGTTTGCTGCTTTCAATGTCGGAATGCCAGGGCATTGTCGTTCACTTTCATAAATTTGCCCACAACGTCCTCTTAATAAGGAATTAAAGTGTCCTCCAACATCTCCGTATACATTTTTAAGTTTACATACGAAGTGAGGAAGCATAGTGGGAGTTTTCCATAAGAAGAGAAAGCTCCCTATATCATCACACTTCCACCTGGAGAAGTGCCTCATTCGGGGGGGGGGGGGGGTTATTATTGAAAGATCATGCCAGTAGTAACTAAACCCGTCTGAACCATCCAGATTAAATTTCTTCTCATCCGAAAAAATAACTCTTCCCCACTTTTGAACCCATTCCATGTGTTCGCGGGCAAATTTTAGACGCGCCTCTTTATGATGTTGCTTCAGCAAGCGGCGTTTTTGCGGTTTCTTGTATACAACGTTGGGCATTGACTTGAAAATTTGCTGAACTAGCCGTTTACTAACCCGCAAATTCAAATTATTAACAAATTTGGAAACACTTAGTTTTTCTTAGATTGCCTTTTCCTTAAATTGTCCTTTTTGCCTTAAGGGGGTATTCTGGTCTGGAGGGCCAGATTTGAAGGTTTTTTTGGAAATTTGTTTAAAAACACGAAAAATATTTTTAGTATTGGATTTTTTCGCAATACATACATATATATAGCATAACAAATTAAAAAAAAAATTAATCAAAAATGTCGGCAATTTACAAAATTACAGGGTGGTGAAGTGAGGCATTGAAACGAAATCGTGCGTCCTGGTTGACACGATTTTGAGTCTTCTAATTATCAGAAAAGAAAAAAGAAAATGGGTTCTTAATCAGTGAAGGTGTTGTTATCGTCGGTACCTCGAAGAATAAAAAAACTTTCTTTGTCGCAAAATGGCAACTGTTTGAAAATCATTATTTTTTTCCGGTTATTAATTTTTTAAAAATAGTAAATATTTTTTTTTTACCAAGCGTTATAAGAACTATAAAGCGTTAAAAATATCAAGAAGGTGTGTAGCGAATTTCGAGTCAGTCGGTTCATTAGAACTTGAGATATCCTGTCAATGGGCTTGAAAAAAGTGGTTTCGAGAAAAGCGCGTTTAAACATTTCAGGGTATAGTAGTTCCGGCAGGATCGGCCTAGTTGCGCGTCACTAAAGTAGCTGTAACTTCGTCAATTATTGGAATTCTAAAATTTCCTCTGGACAGCATATTCTTAAAAGTATAAATTATAAGAAAATATAAAATCGATTTTTTTAAAATTCTAGACCAGAATACCCCCTTAAAGTCAATTTCTTGTTCCCTAAGCAGAGATAGCTTTTACCGTAATTTTCCTTCAATTTGAGGAAATTTCGGATGACTTCTTCCGAACGATTTATTCTTTTGGCAATCTCCCGGTTTGACATCTCTAGCTCCTTGAAGACGTTTGTTATTTTTGAGCTTTCTTTAACCGCCAACGCTTTGCTCTTACCCATTCTAGAGTAAATTGCTTATTTATCACTAATTTCACTTAAATTACAAAAATTACAAACCTTTGGTATTGATTCTAATTCCATTAAATTGAAATAATCAAAACCACGAAAATAATGCCTCCAAACCAAACAAAAAATCCTTTAAAACTCCTATATATATAAATGAATTTCGTATTAAATATGGACGAAATTGTAATCACGCCACACAGAATCCCTTTTAATACTGCACTGACAGCCGTA
Source organism: Tolmerus cingulatus (assembly GCA_959613345.1). NCBI lineage: Eukaryota > Metazoa > Arthropoda > Insecta > Diptera > Asilidae > Tolmerus > Tolmerus cingulatus. The sequence continues at coordinate 16,847,288 of OY390709.1, read as the reverse complement.
AAGCAATATAAATGAAAATGCAGTTTCGTGACACAATAACAGTTATTTCTGATCCTTTTCGAGATCCTCATTTATATGGCAGAACAAAAAATATCACAAATGTGCAGAGATTAGAAATGTGTATAAATGAATTTCGCTCACTGTGCTAAATGTAGACTTCTAACTCTAAAGTGTTGTTTTATAAAAAATATGGGAAGCCACAGACTAACAAAATTTATAATACCCTTAAAGAGTTTGAGACAATTCGCATGGTTTTTATCAACTTAAAAAAGGCTTACATCTAGAAGTATAAATTTTGGCGGGATCAAGTTTGTAACCGACTTTTTCACCCCAAGGGCAGGGGTCAATTTGAAAAATCACCAAAATCCCCAGAAACCTCAAGCAAAAATCTATAAATAATAGGAAACGTTTCCGATTGTCCATAAATTACACAAGACGCATAATAGGTCGCGAAATGTCCTGACAGGGTCAAATAAAATGCAGCACTTTTGCAATTGTCCGAAATTTAAAACTGATCCCTTTCAGTCCAACAAGCTTCTGCTCTAATTCCGCTTCGATTTACTTAGCGTCATAAATTTTTCCGGCGTTAGGATAATGAAAAAAAAGTCCAAATTTCACCCCAGAAATTCTTAGGACTTCCTTAACCGTGACCCTGGGACACGTTGCGATAGGGAGGTTTGCTCGACCCCTTCAACATCTCATTCCATGTATATTCGCATCACAATCAGCTATTGTTGACATTTGACCATTGGTCAGGAAGAGAAATTCGAAAAATAATTTTTTTTGTAACAAACATTTTATTTCGGTGAAACCTTCCGGCTGGGGTTAGCACCTCAGTGCTTTGTTTCGTTCGCAGCTTGGTGACCAGCAGCTATTCTTCTTACCCCCTGACCTATTTATGGTCACGGTAATCACGTGTAGGGCAGCGAGATTACGAGCAATTGTCACTGTCGGCCCTCAGAAAGAATCTAGAGGTCACCCATCAAAGGAGATCAAATTGAATTTTGTGAAAAATTCGGTAATTACCCAGCAGCACATAGTCTAGTCGCTGGACGATTAATGGTCAGTAATCGGAGGGCAACAGAATATACGAAATTGCGCTCCCTGGGAATCGAAGAAACTTTGCCCAATATGAGATTATCATGGTGAAAATGCAATGGCTGAAAAATCCAATTTCATTACAGGGCGATTACTCGAAATATGAAGCGGCAATTGCCACAAAGAAAAAAAGATTATAAACAGCGACCGGTTTAAAACAAATTCGTTTGCAACAGTTATTTACATAAATTAAATTGTAAGATTCATTTCTAAAGACTACGCCATTTTTGGTTACGCACACTTAAAATACAAAAATTTTTAAATTATTTTAGGCTATACTGTGCATTTTTAATGTATAATGTTAAAAATTCACAATACGAAAACCTAAAAAACTTGATTTATAATTAATTGATTTTCTTTACAGTAAAGCTTATTATAAATTTTTCATCAGATCATTATTTTTAACTAATAATATTCTCATAAATTTAAGTTAGAAAAAAAATTCTTAGGAAACGTTTTAAATGCGTGGGTGGAATCCACCTACAAACACGACCATATTGTATTGTCATTGAAGTTAAACATGTTTGCAAAGTTTCATAACTTTAGATAAGATATGAAGTATAATAATGTTGGTAGGTTTGTTTTACTTACACAACCCAAGTTAAATAAAAGCATTTAAAAATGGATATAAGTACTTCAAATTTAAAACAATCTATGCCAAATATTTCAGGAAAATTATTTCTGAAACACCTCAACCAAGCTGAATTTTTATACCATTATTTGACAAAAAAACAACAATAATTATTAGGAGAAATTCCTCTTTGCGTTGTGGCAACCCATTTATTTGGACCTTATACAAATGCATAAGTAAATTAAAAACAATCAAAAAACTCCGCTGCGTAAAAAGGAGCTAAAAAGATGAAACCAAGATGACGAACGAATAGTGGAATATATGTACATATAATGGAAATCTTGTTACCTTCTAGTATTATACTGTTATTATTTAGGTTGAGCCTGCTAATTCAAAGAATCAAAGCTGACAGATAAATTCATTGAATATGTAAAAAATCATCCAATGAAATGATAAATAATACAACCGTAGGCATAGGCTCATGTAGCAGGACTTTCAGCAAGTAAAACATGAATCTGATGCTTACAACACAGCCAACTCCATTTTTTTGCAATTTCTAAACCGATTTTTATCAGCTTCTACTGCGATTTGACTTGTATTCAGTCTGTATTTTCCCTTAGTCAACTTGTTAAATATGGAATTTAACATCCTTTTTTTTCATTTAGCTTTACCAAACTCCTATATCGTTTTGTAACCCACCCGCCAAGGTTTCAATTTATATTATTTATGTTACGATTAAGAATTCACCTCTGGTCATATTTTCTTACTATAAAATGGCGTGCTGTCAAAACAACAGATATACACATCCACGATACGTGTCTCTAAAATTATACTACTTACTCCAAGAAAATACGGAAATTAAGAATGAAACGCAGCTAAACATAAGTTTGTTATCCAAATGATTAAAATCGTGGTGAAATAAGTGCCTTTTGCCCATTTAATAGTCTAGAGAGGTACATATTATGTCAAAAGTATTTGGAAACTTTGTGTAAATTTACTAGTGTTTTTATTAAAATTCCGCGTCATAAACATATGTAACCCTGTCTTTTTTGTCGCGTAGTTGGGTAAAAATACTAGCTCACAATATTCCCTCTAGTTTTTGGCGACACGAATTACAAATTTCATAGAAATGAAAAAGATAAAATCAATTAAATAAAAATGCATGTTGTAGAATTTGTTAACGCTCCCATCAATTTACTTGAAGGTGTACCTTATTTCGTTACTTTCAGCCATTAAAGATAATTTCTTAAATTGAATCAACTGGTGAAAGTGGGTTTTCCTATTAGTAATTATTGATTAATTTTCTTATAATTTTCTTATAATTTTCTTAATAAGACATTCATATCAGTTTTTTTATTGAATACATGCTTATCTGCTTAGCTGTTTTGTAATATTTTATTAAATCACATTTTAAATTTTGGAAATAAGAAATCCCAGAGCTTTTTATAAAAGCAGCTAAGCTATTGTATGTATTTTAAGTGAATTTATCTCCCTTCGAGACGCTCACTGATTGGATTTAAATAAACTGATAAAAAAATGCCTTCGATGTCCACATTCAAAGGTCCACCAGAAATTTTCCACTGGTATTGTCTGTCCGGATTTTTAGACGCCTATCACCCGTGGAAAGTAAAAAGATTCCAAATATGTATTTACTTTGGCTGACTGTTCTATGCGATGAGAAGCCGCAATACGGCTGATTATCGAGAACTATT